>VXBW01000096.1:0-43908 GCA_013400375.1 Thinocorus orbignyianus
CTGCTCTTCCCTGAGCTGCTCTAAATTAGCCTGTTTCTCCTTAGCTGCGTCACCTGGCTCTCTTGTAAAGAAAGCAGCAAAAAGCTGCCTGTGATCTGAAAGCCTTTGGCTGAGTGTTTTGTTCCTATTTCACCTCTGCCTGTGGTACATACCATCCTGCTTTACATGAGCAAGCAGCCTTGCTTGCTTTTGTCAAGAGGCCTGAGTGCTTCCTTGCACCATCTCTCCAGTCAAGAAGTACTCTTCACTGATGCAGCCACACATTTCTCTCCCCTCTTGTACCCGTGCAGTGGTCCTCTCTGACCTAATTGAGACTTTGCTCATGTTCTTAGGAAATTAAATTACTGCACAGCCAAAGGTCACTTGTGTCCAGAAAGTCTTGCTCAAACAATGAAACTCTTTTATTCTCCATTTTAATAATGTTTCTTAAATTTGGCATAAAACTTCTCAAATGAGCTTCATCTGTAGAGACTTTCCTAAAAGCTGGGGTGTTTTTTTAATGATGCTTGGATGAACTAGAGAAGCCTTTGCCTCGCAGTGCTTTCTGCATCTGTGGGAGTCGGGGAACCCACAGCCTATTTCTGGTTTAATTGCAGACTTTGATCCTGGGTGAGTCACTCTGCCTTAGTTTCCTAATTATAAGAGTTAACTGTGCCTGCCTTTCACCTCTGGCAGTGATCACGCCTGCTCCACTGAAGGGTGGGTGTATTGAAGTAGCTCTAGCTCAGCAACTGGACAGACCCCAGCATGGGCTGGGAAACCTGCCCCAGAGCTGCAGGGAGCACAGCAGGTAAGATTAATACTGCTGTGGGTCTGCTGGGCTCATTCAAAACCATCTCACTTGTCTCCATGCCATGGTCACTGGGCAGTAGCTTCACTTTGCTAGTTGGAGTGTTTCCAAGGGGCTAGATGCAGGTGCTGTGTTCCAGTCTTTCCCCAAGGCTCCCCAGTGGAGCAGACTCTCCTCTGTTTCCCCATGGTGTTGCTCTTAAGGATTGTACTTTAATTAACCTTTTGAGATGAGATGAGTAAGTTTCAGATCTGTCAGTTATCTTGGGAAGCATGAGTACGTGTGCTCCTTCGCTTCATGCACTTAAGTGCAAAATCTTGGATCCTAATTAAAACTTAACTAAAACTTTCAGATGAAATGTCATTGATTCTTTCTTAGATCTATTTTTATGTAATTCAGGCTTTTACTTCCTTCTGAGCCAAAGGCAAGCTGTGCCAGCAGCCCCTGCCAGAACTCAGTGTTGTTTGGTTTGTTGTTTTTTTTTTCCTCTGCATTGGTTTTCCTCTGCTTACGAAGATTCAGGGACCTTTTTCCTAGAACTGTCACCTTTCCAACCACAGATGTCCAGCTGGCACCTTCTTTCTATGTGTGTCTAAGCCATAAGGAGGGAGAGAAATTGTTCTCCTTAAGTGCTTATTAGCATTTTGCATCAGGCTTACTCACTTTTCAGCTCTTAGGTGATGTTTAGAAATAAGCACTGGCTTGGAGGCTGACAGTTTTGTTGCTCTTCAGGAAAAAGAAAAAACAAGCAAACAAAAAAACCTCTCGGCAGGTACATCAGGAAGCAAATGTTTGATCTGCTTCTTTCAGTGCTGTGTTTTGGACAAAGGTAAATAGCCTGTTTAATACTTCTTTTTTTAATAGCATTTATTTATAGTTTGTGTGGAAAACTATTTCTCACTTCTCATTTTACTCTAAAAATTGATTAATATTTCAAAGCAGAGAAAGCTTCAGGACAGTTTTGGCCTAAGTGACCTGATAAATGTGAGTTAGCCACATAAATGCATTTCAGAATCTTCCCTGACCAAAATACCTTTATTTCTTAAGTCAGGGATTTTATAACATACCTGTGTCACGCTTTGTTTCTGGCACCTTAGTATGGTTTAGCCAGCTCAATTTGAAATGTGAATCTGGTCTTGATTGGAAAACACATTCTTCTGTTTCATTAGTACGTAAGCAGGCAATGCTCTTGCATGTAGGGATGCTCTTGCATCAGGGAAGGAAATTATAGCAGTGGTAGTGGCTCACCACAGGTAGGAGAGTAGAGGTGTTTTATTTGTCATGGTAGGGTCCACTCTGGTTTTGTCTAAGGACGTGGATAGTAGCTGGAAGAGATTGGTTTGTATTTTGTTTTCCCTTGTGTCCTACGTGATGTTTTCCCCTTCTGTAAAAGGAACACCTTTCATTTGGATGTGCTTTGCCCCTTTGCAGGGTTAGAGTTGTGCTTCATGCAGCTGTATTAAGTAATTGCATCTCAAGTTGCCCCTTTTCCAGTCATGGTTAGTGTTTCTCAGAAGCTGTCAAAAGAGAAACCAAGGCTGACCTGCTCCCAGGACAGCAAAAAGGTATTAGTGCTGAACAGAGAAGCAATTTGATTATGTAGATTAAGCATGGCTCAATCTATCATAATCACTGTAAAGAAGCCATTTAATTTTGTACCTGTTTGCATGAGTATTCATTACAACCGATAAGTGGGTTATCCAAGGAAAGATTTCTCAAGCAGAAATGTTGAGGCTTTGATACCAGTGAGGAGATGCACCTAAAAACAGGAGAATGCCGTGCAAATTAGCATAGGTAAGGCTTTGTTTACCTGTAGCTTTTCTTTTTAGACGGGTAAAGAAGGTAAATCCATTGAGTACAGTGCTGCAGACCTTCAGATCATCTCACTGCAGTGAGTGGGTGTGTAGCAGTATGTACTGGATGTATGGAAAGATCTGGTGCTTGGGAGGAAGGCTCTGAGTAGTGGCATGGCAATGCTATGAAAGCATCTTCTCTGCCTGTTAAGGGAGAGCAGAAACCTGTGAGTGTGTGTTTTCTCACCTCATTGTTGTTCTTCAAAAGTCACTTTCATTTAGGGGAATCTTGAAACAATCTAGCTGTGAGTGAGAGAAGCAGGCTCTGGGACTCTGGGCTTCAGATTCCCTCTAGGAACTGTTGTATGATGGAATTATCTTCATAATTAGTCTTGCATCTCTGAACTTTTCTTTGTTAATCTAAGAGGATGGAAATATTCCCTTCAAATAAGTTTTTAGTGCATCTTTTCAGAAAACTAACTTTTTTTGCATTTATTTTTCCTTTCATTCAGCTTTGTTTCTTAATGATGTCTGACTTGAATTCTTTAAGTAGAAACCTATAATTGTACCACAACAAGCTGGTCAATTAATAGGGCTGTAATCTTGTTCACTGATGAAAAGTAGCCATCCTTTGTTTCCCAGTAGCCTAATAAGTGGTACACAAAATATACAGGAGCTAGTCGGGGACTCTGATAATTTACAATCAGCAAATTGGCTCACTTCACTGGAATTAATTTAGCCAATACAAATTATTTTAGGAAGTGATTCATTGCCATTTTAAAGCACTAATTAATTTGGATGACTTATGAACATTAAAAATGAAACCTCCTTTGTCATTCCCGAATAACCAAATGCTTATTCAGTGTCATTCTGAAGTAACGTGTACTGTAACTACATCTCTTGTAACTTGAAATACAAATTCCAGTGGGCTTTTGTGGAGAAAACAAGTGTAAGACTTAATTTTTTTTGTTTTGTTCTGCTTTGCTGTTGAAATTTTAAAGGCTAAAAGCGGTGAGAATTTCAACTTGCAGCTTCAACTCAGTGTTGTTTTATTTTTGCAGCATCTTCAACTAGTTGTTCAGATGGTGGTTAAGATACACCTAGGCAGTAATCTAAAGCTTATGAGATAAATGTCTGCCTGGAGTAATGAGACCCAAGGTGTCCCTTGCCCAGCTCTGGTACCAGCTGCGGGCATATGTAGCAGTGTGAGTAGCTCCAGCCACAGTATTTTCCGGGAGGATGCCTGCTGTTTTCTCGCTTATCCTTTTCTCCTAGACCAGGGCTGGCCCGTAGCATTTAGTGACAGGACGAGGGGTAATGGTTTTAAATTGGAAGAGGGGAGATTTACGTTAGATATTAGGAAGAAGTTCTTTACTGTGAGGGTGGTGAGGCACTGGAACAGGCTGCCCAGGGAAGGTGTGGGTGCCCCAGCCCTGGAAGTGTTTAAGGCCAGGCTGGATGGGGCTTGGAGCAACCTGCTCTAGGGAGAGGTGTCCCTGCCCAGGGCAGGGGGGTTGGAACTTGATGATCTTTAAGGTCCCTTCCAACTCTAACCATTCTATGATTCTATGATTTATGTGCAGCATCTACCAAACCAGTATCCTCACAGGCTATTCTCTGGTGCAGTACCATGGTACTGCTTCACCCTGGAAACGCAGAGGTCTTCATCTTCTCTCTGGAGATTGAAATGCACAGCAGTTTACAGGAGGCGGAGAACGAGCAGCTTTTAAGGAAAGCAAGGAGATGTGACTTTGATCAGGTTTATTCTTCTGGTTCTGAAAATCTTCAAAGGTTTTTCTCCCTCCTGTGGAAGCTGTCTAAGCCCCGTAGCTGTCTGTGTGATGGCTTCCTACTCTGCTTGACATGCCCTCTGCTCTCTGGCCTTTGGCGATGCTTTAAACAAGAAGTTTTCTTTCACTTTTTTGTGCTTTCCTTAGGTAGTAAATATATTTTATTTCTCTTCCATCCTACCTTTTTCATGTTTGTTTCTCCACTACTCATTTGAAAACCTCAAATCTTTATTAAAAACAAGTGGAACTCAGAATATCAAAAAATGTATCATACATCATGCATGCTTGAATATCCCCCCCCAATCTCAGCATATGACTTGTGTATATCAACGCATACTGTATATGTTGTTTTCTATGCTGCTTAAAAATTCTTTTCATGTGCAGAATAACTTCTACTTTGCAGATAAAAGATGTCACAAGTTCAGTATGTATGCTGCTTTGTGCTGAACATGCTCGTATACTTTCATACTCATCTCTTTAAATGCCCATTTTGGGCTCTGTTTCTTCCATATCTGAGGAGAATTAATTAAAAAATACTCAGGTGACTAAAATATTTTACTCCTCATCACAACCCTTGGAGTCCAACTGCAGGGAGCTTTGTGTGGGGAAAAAAGTCTACTCTATTATTAACAGTTCATGCATTATACTGAAATTTCAGTGTGTTGACACTTCGGTCTGTGTGAAAGACCATCTTGTTAATGTGATTATGCAAATGACAGGCTTTAGGAGAAAGTGTTTCATTTTGAGTCTTCTGTAGAAGAAGAATGTTGGCAAATGTTCTTCTGGTGTTGCTTCTCCCTGGTTGCAGGACACCCCCTCTGAAGTTCCTTCTGGCGAGCGTAGTCACTTGCTAGACTGCACCTCTGCTGCAGTCAAGCATGTGCACAGGTGAAGGGAGCCAGGCAATTCCCTGATCAATTTTGGAGGGGAGAAAAGTGTGTTGGACCATCTATTTTGCTGTTTGAGTGCTCAAGGTGGCATGCCAGTGGGTGGCTGGTACATCAGCACCTACATTAGCTCTTCATTTCCTGGATGCAGACAGAGCAGCTGGCTGTGCCGCCAACGCGAATGGAGGGGATGAGTCTGTTGCTTTTGTTCAGCTCTGGAAGTTCAGGGCCCCTGTGGTACTGCAGCACTCTGATATCATTCTAGTTTCTATTTTAAGAATGGCTTCTACAAGAAATGTAGGTGGCTTGGGTTTTTCTTCTTTGTTGGTTTTAAGTTTACATTTGCCAACTCAATTTCTCTTTCCTTTTTCAAGGTGAGACTTTTTTTTCCCCTGCATAATCACAGGAAATTGCCAAAGGGTTGATGTTATTTTGAAGCAAAAGCAGATCAGAGTCCTGCATTTCATGAATTAAAGCAGTATTTACTCTTTTGGACTTTTGCAACTGATATTTGCTTACCACTGTGTCTCTTCTAATGCTAAGAGAAGTAGATAGCGTGCTGTAGATAGAACTGAAGTCCTCTTTATTAGAGTAATTTCTTTCCTAGAGCAAGTGAATGACATAGTGGTTGACATAACTCTGAGTACTGTTGATGTTACAGTTCCAGTAGCTGATCCTGATGGTGCAGCTACACTGATAATGGCTGGCAGTTCACTGCTGGTGCAAGCAGAGGTCCGAGCAGGCTCTCCTTATTTCCTAGGCTTTAAAAACATAAGAGCATCCCAGTGCAGTCACAATCTGTATTGCTGTGATACACACCATGAACTGGGGATGCAAAGAAGTCTCTGTGCAGCTGTCATTGAACTTGTAAGTAAATGTTTCTCTCCTGTTGGGACTCTGCTGCTTTAGTAACCATCAAGCCAGGAATTCACCTGCAACCTGGACTTCATTCCTGACTCCGTCCCCAACTCCCTGCTGAACCATAATGTTATAAGGCAGAAGGTGAAATGCAGCAGTGTGTATTGTGTGGCCCTTCACATAAGCTATTTCACAAATAGTACAGCTTAGTAGTAATTTATCTCTATTATGATGATACTCAGGATATTGGGGTAGAGAGAGAAAAAGCAGATTTGTGTTCAGAGACATTTGCTTTTAGAACTAATAGTACAACTGTTTTTTCCTTTTCTCGCCCAACATCTGCAGTGCTGCTGTTGAGCCCCTTGATCTGGACTCTGATATATATATCCTGCTGGGCTCTGGAGACACTGATTAAATAATTGATTTGGCTGTTGTAAGGTTTAGGGGTTCTTTGTTTTGTTGTGGGTTTTGGTGGTGTATTTTTGTTTTGGTCTTTTTTTAAATGATGCCTGGAAACCTACTTATCATGAATTATAAGCTCCTTTCTTCCCATGCTTGTTCTTAGTGTTGTGGTTGTGTCTTTGTCTTGTGGGCATTTCACCCTTTATTGACCTAGGGATTAGAGGTGGCAGGCATACACTGCCTCTTTCCCTGCAGTTTAGACTGAGTAGGAAGGTTCATCCCGGGTATTTTCTGGGGTTTTATAAAGTATGTTGTACATAGTGTCCTGGAGCAGAGTCCCCTGGAAGCAGTAAGTCATTGTAGGAGCAGGCAAGTTTTGCAGATACTGAGACAGCCTCTATTTCCTGATTTCATGTTCCAAGCAAAGATGGTCTCCTCTGAGTCAGAGCATCTTCTACAAGAGCAGCCTTTGCTTTCCATTGCTAGGTTCATGATGGCTTTCTTTTTTTTTTTTTTTTTTTTTTTTTTTTTTTTTTTTTTCAGTTAAGAAGTGCTGTCTATCTGCTGGTCTTTGATTAGCATGAAGTGCTAATGAGCTGAGGTCTGACTGATTGGAGCTCATCTCAGTAAACCGGGAAGTATTCAGTGTTTTATGAAGCAAATTGAGTCATTAAAGATAGGAGCTGCAGGGGAAAAGCTAGGTTTCTTGCAACCCTTAGTGGTAAAGGAGTATTGTGGTGTCAGACCAGCAAGAGCAGAGCAGAAGAGAGTGAAGTGAGTCTTGAAAGTCACTGGCATTGGGCTAACCACCCCCTTTGAAGCTGGCTTCAATGCAGCAGTGGAATTGTCACACTGAGGGTGTTTGAAACCTTCGCTGCTGGTGGTCTGCTGTCTCTGGTGTTTGAAGGGGGGTTTATAACCTCATTCTCTCTAACAAGTGGCACTGCTTCAATTACAGTCAAAGTAACCTCACAATGTTGTCTCTTTTGGGGTTTTTTTTTCCTCCATTCTTCAGTGTATCCACTGATGGCAAGTGCTGCCGGGCCACCACGATTCAGTAGTTGCAGCTCAGGAGCTGCATCAACCTTTTGCTCTAGAATTCCTAATTAAGCAAATTTAATGGCAGGATTTAATGTTTTACAGAGTCTAAATGAAGTGGAAAAAATATGAACTGATTTTTTTTTTCTTTCCAGCACAGGATTTTGATCAGATAATTTAACCTCTGGGTGAAATGGAAGTAGAAGTATTTATGCACAGGTGGTTTTGTCTGCAAAAGCCTTACTTTCTCTGCATTAATATAGTTACTGCTTGGCTTTGGGCAACTATTCAGAAGGTTTCCATATGCTTTCTGCCCTTCTGTTATCAGTAGCAAAACCCTAAAGTGTTTTGAAACCCAGTAACTTGTGACCAGCTTAATGCCAATTGCATTACATGTTAGTAAAGCAAGAATTAAGGCTTTTATGATGCTCCTTGTAAAAACAGCTACTCGGGCTGGTCTCCCAACGGGGACATAAATGGACCTTTTAACCTATTTAAATAAGACTTAGTTCTCTTTTGGTAATGTTTCGATCTAACTCTAGCTGGTGCTAGACAGGCTGGATTGTTTTCACACCGTGCACACAGCAACTCCTTTGAAAACAATCTTGTGTCTGAATTGAAACTACCTGGATATGTAATTAAGATATAATTATTTTATATAGGATACACACAGAATTATAATAATCAGTCCTTTTTAAGGAAGAGAAAGCTAGTATGGTAGAGAAGTTATGTTTAGTAATTTAATTAATACCTTTTAGACAGAAATTATACTGTTAGATTTGGGGTTGTGCAGCTGAAGGGAGTTGTATTCACCTTTGCATGAGGTGTTTTGAATTCTGCAAGGGAAGTGCTGCTTCAGTTACACCTCTTACTGTACATCATAATCACTTCTAAAACTCTTATCTGGTTTCTAAAGCTGGAGAGGAGTGAGCTATGGTGTGGTGCTGGATTTTCTAGTTTTACTTCAGTATGTCTGAAGTGAATATTAAGTTAAGCAGAGAGGTATAGCTGGGGTAGCCTGGGGAACTGGCAGATGAGACAGTGCATTGTTTCCCATTTACTTATAATAATGAGAGATACTGGAGGGAAGATAAGCAATATTACATACACTGGGAAGGAAGATCGGTTCAGATCCATTAAATAAAAAAAGTTCCTTTTACCTGTAATCTGCAGATAGCACATAAATAAACTGCAGCAGGAGAAGCTGAATCCCTCCTCACTGCCTGTTCTGACAGAGGCTCTACATCACTGGCCAAGCTTCCCAGTTTAAATCAGACATACATGTTGGGTTTTTTCTCCCTAGTTTCTAGGTTGATCAGTTGAGACCTCATTGCCTTTTCCTTCCAAGGAAGGCCTTCTACAAAACAGACTGCTCTGGCCAAGTTTCTTCCAACCACCAAATAATGGCAAGTCTGTCTAGTGTGGGGAGTATGTGCTTGAGGGATGTCTTTGGTGGTTTAGAGTGAAATATCCTTGATTAAAATAGGTTGCTAATAGCACTTCTTTGTATGCCTTACTTCATGACTGGTATGTTAACTCCAGCATTTGAAAAGATAAATTTGGGCAAGCAGGAGTGGAAAAATAAAAAAGATAAAGAGAAAATGAACTGGAAGTGAAATACAAATCTCCTTATTTGGTACAAAAGAATTCATCTTTCTATTGGTTTTCTGTTTTTGTCAAGTTCATACTTGACAATACAAAAAAAAGAAATTTAACTTGTTGGTAAATGTGTGAATCTAAAGTAAAACAGAAGTTAGCGGTTTGTGAAACTTCTCTTCTAATGTTACAGTAGGCAGCAACCTGTACTGGGAGCTTGTGAGTTTTTAAGAATATATATACTTAACCTTGTCAAAAGTAAGCAAAGATCCAGACTGTGAAAAATCACTCTGATGCTCAAATATTTGTATAAGAAAAATACTGCTTTACAGATTTCCTTTGGATAAATGTTTGCGTAGATGTCCAGTTACAGAGTCAAGGGATACAATTTGGCTGCTGCTTTCCCACCATATCATTGAATGCCAAGTCAGACCCTCTCCATGTCTCCTAGCCATCATCTGCAGCCGTCCCTCCTCTCTCCATCATAAAGCTCCTTGGTTTTCCCCTGAGAACAGAGCTGTCTGAACGTGGAAGTGAGAAGGACAGTGTTCTCATAAACCCACAACAATCACTGAGTCTTCAGCTTTTGCTGTTCATCCTGAACCTGGGAATCACCCATTCTGGAGTGGGGAGGGGAGCTATGAAAACTCACTTCTGTCCAAGGTTTTTCAAGTTCCTGTTTTGCTTCGTGCACAGGTTTGAGGTGGGTTTGTTATGCAGGCAGGTGTACTCTTCTGTATTAATTTTGGATAACGCATGAATTTGGAATGTGAGTCCAGCTCACTACAAATCAAAGTTAATGAATTAATGAATGGGATGCATGCTAAATCCCATCATCTCACTCTCCTTATCTGGACAAATGCATACTGTAATATGTGCTGTGTGGAGCTTTCTTTCAAAGGCCATTTCATTATGCTATCATTTATTTCTTCCTTGGAAGCTATAGCTAGGGCAATAGATGATCATGAACTCTTCACAGGTGCTTTCCTGTTAATGATTGTAGCGGTGCACATGAGCTTGCTGTGACAAGAAATAAATCATGTGTAGTCCTGAGAGAGGGCAGTTATTTTTATTTTCTTATAGTCACTATATTTTGTCCTGTATTTTTCACTGTCTGTGCTCTGAAACATGTAAAGCATCATCAGGATGAGAGCAAAGCAGAGGATACCTGCCAAACACTGGGTTTGACTCTGGTGTCTGAAGATCAGCATTTCTTCAGAAAGACTGTCTAAAATCTAGGAAGGATAAAATAGTTTAGCTAAAAAAAAAAAAATAAATAAATCAAATGCCACGAGTGTCTTTTTGTTTTCCCTCACCCTTTGTCAGCAGAGCTCCAGTTTGTATTCTAATATTTATGTAGCTGAAGGATATTATAAAATCAGAGGTACTGTGTTGCAACACAAGGGGTCTTGTTCACTCCTATAATCACAAGAAAATGACATGGGGTTTTTTATGTGCTTGAGTCTTTTCAAACTTCCTTTTTTGCTGTTAATGTCATCGGTAGCTTAATGGATTTCTTGATTGTTGAGCTGCTCTTTTTGATACAGTATTGTTAGTCTTTGTATACATTCAGAATGACAGGGAGAGTTAAAAACAGTCATTTCAATTTGAGATATCTAGAGATAATTTTTTTATACCCACTATGTGAAAATAACTTGAACAGTAGCAGAATTATCCATTGTAAGAGAGATGATTTTACTTGTGAATTGGCTTTAGAGATAAAATCTGCCTACTTCCTGAGTCGTGGATTTCCTATTCATTGCTCTCTTAAGATTAATCGGGAGTAAGACTTAATCCAGAGCAAAGATGATTGAATTGTCCTCAAACAGTGATGTAGAACATTACTCAGATCTCCCTTTATTGAAAGCCTTTTTTAGTCTTGCTGTTTTGAGAAATCGTGAGCTGCTTGTGAGTACATCATATGAAGAAGGATGCTTTTTATCTCATTTGCTGGCTCATAAGAAAGTAAAAATGCTTTCTGGGGTTTGGTGGTTTGGTTTTTTTGGGGGGTTTGTTGTTGGTTTGTATTTTTTTGGAGTAAAGTTTTTAGGAGGTGTTGTATGGAATGGGTTAAATCTGTGTAGTGTATTAGCTATTTTGGCAACAAGAAGGGCTCACTCCACCTGCAAAAATTTCTGATGGCTTAAAGGTCTGCCATTAGCTGCCATTAACTGAGCTGCTGCTGGGCTTGTGTGGTGACCAGAATGGAAAATTAAGTACCTTAATGCAGCTTTGTTTCTTCTTTGGGAACCCCGAGAAGGACAACCTCAGGCTCCAGCTACCCAAGCCCATCAGGCAGTGTGTCTGGCAGAGTGGCAGCATGATCCACTGCTCCCTTTTTGCTGCCACTAGCACCAAGTGTTCATTGCCAATGCTGTGATGCTAACAAAACTGTGCTTGTAAAAATTGCAACAAAACTGTCTTATTTCTTTTTTTTTTTTTGGTAATGTCCCATTTTCCAGCAGGAAGTGCGTAGAGCCATCAGGTTGTCATAAATCTCCAGTTACAGCCTAGAATGGAGTAGGGCTGTAATCTGGTTTTTGTCCTTTTGGAGGGCCAAGGAGAGAATATGAGAGGAAGCATCTAATTCAAGGGTTTCCAAGATGTGAGCTTCACTGCCTCTCAATTCATTTCAGGACTCCTGCCTGAGAATGGACTGTGATCAATAATGTTTGGGAGCTGGCAATAATCATTTCAGATGCATGTACCACAATTAAAATTAGAAAGGAAAAAGAAAAAGGGGGGAAGGGGGGACACAAAAAAAGCAGCTTGCTGTTTAATGGCCTTGCTGTAGGGGTGCTGGCAGGCAGCGTGCTGTTGGCAAGCTGTTCTCTGGAGTTTAGGAGTGTATTCAAGGCCAGGAGATTTAGGTACTTATTAACAGCACTGCAGCTTCAGGCCCT
This sequence comes from Thinocorus orbignyianus, assembly GCA_013400375.1. Taxonomy (NCBI): domain Eukaryota; kingdom Metazoa; phylum Chordata; class Aves; order Ciconiiformes; family Thinocoridae; genus Thinocorus; species Thinocorus orbignyianus. Next base: position 12,058 of record VXBW01000096.1, read on the forward strand.
GCTGTTATCTGGCAGTTACCAAGCAAGTAAAAAAAAATGCAGCCCTGACAGCTTCTTAAAGCTGTTGGGTGTGCGTGCCCCATGCAGCATCTCTTTCTTCTGGCTAGAATGATTTGTACCTTCTGAGTTAAACTTGCCCACTTAATTATGTTTTCCTATTATTTGAATCCTCTTTTCTTCAGCTTATTTGCATGTGGTACAACATGTTTCATATAGGATTTGATATGGTCAGAAGACCACGATAAAAGGTAGTGTAATAAAAAGGCTGTTTTAATTGTGACACTGTAGGACTGGAAGCTGCAGTCACCAGTTGTGGGCAAACTAAATACGTTTTGTCCACCGTTGCAGTCTTCCTAGAGCAAAGTGGAGGTCTCTGTCTGCTTTAGGAGAGCCAACTAAACTGGATCGTTCCCCTCCATACACGTGTATTATCCCGTAATGTGCCAAGACAGTTTGTGCAGCATCCCCTGCAGCAGCTCTGCTGCCCAGCCGCGATGTCCCACCATGTGGGGACAGCCCTCAGGCAGGATTCAGTCTGCAGCATCCAGAGCTGAGTATAATTGCCAAGAATTAATCCAGCTCAGTAGTTTAAAGCAAGACTGTAATCGTGGTTATTGGGTTTTGTATTAAAATGCTCTTTTTCCTCATTAGTTTTAGCAAACTGGCTGTAGAGGTGATTGTGTTCTGGATGGAGCAATGTATGGGGGTGGAGCAGGGCTGCATGACCTGAGGCTCCCCTTCCCTCTTGGTTCTTCTGGCTGCTTCAAGAAATAGTCATTTGCTGCAAAGCCAGGTTTTCAGCTTTGATTGAAAATGACTCTGCAAAACCTCATCAAAGCCATGCATGCCTCAGCATCATTAAAAAAAATAAGAAGAATTAAAAAAATAATCTAAAAGGCTCCTTGGGTAGTGTGAGCCTGGGGTGCCAGGGACTGTCACCTGTGGTTTGCTAGTGTCCCCAGGAGGGACCTGGTAAATCTTTGTCTGCCCAAAGAGCCCAGAAAATAAAAAAGAGGAAGAAAGGGAGAAAGAGAACAATTTCATCCTCTGAGGTTCAGGATGATTATTAAATGCTGGCCTGGTGCCTGATGACTGTCACTGGTTTGCAGGAGTGAGAAAAATCGGGGAAAGGTGGCTGCAGCTGTGTAACTGGGAAGTTGTGGTTTTAATTGCTAATTGAAGCTGCTGTTTGCATTTGGGGTTTTCCTTTTTAAATAATGGCATCGTATTACACAAACTGCCGGCACTGTTTGTTTATGGCATAACCAAACTGGCAATTTGTTCTTGCTGCTTTGCTGGTACATCTGTATTTCACCTATTGCATACTTCTGCTTTCTCATTTGTTTTTTATTACTTCTGTCCTGACAGCCCTTGCTCCTCTAGTCCTTGGCTCCCCTCCCGTGCAGACATACGATCCCATAATGTTTTCCCTTTTGTCTTTATAAACAATAGGCAGTCTGATAGTGTAAGTCCAAAGTCAAGGGAGCTTTGCAGATTCAGTTTGACAACTCTCTCTCTGAATTATTTAAAGGCTATAAACAAAAGAAAGCCTGTCTTAGAGCTTCAGGTGACTTCACTTCTGGTATTGTGGAGAATGCCTGAGAGGCAAGTCCTGCTAATTTTGCCCATTTAAATCTGTGGGATTTAGTAGAAATGCAATTAGAATTCAGGGGCTATCTCCTGTTATTTCTTAGGGGAGGGTAAGTTGCAGGAAGGTGAATGAGCAAGTTGAGGAGAAGGAATGTGGAAGGTGAAGGGAAAAAACAGGGGATTTTTCTCTAATTGTAAGGATTTGGATTTTTTTTTTTCCTTCTCACAGTCAATGAACTTGTCTAAAGACATCCTGTGTTTGTCTTCTGACTTTAATTTCAGTCCTTGATGGGATGGATTTTTTTACATCCTTTGTTTTTAGATCTAAGATGCTTTTCAGCAGCTGAATGACCCAGTGATTTTTGATTTCTCAGGTGCATTTTTGTTGCTGGTTTCACTTGTCCTTGTAGATTTGGGAGTGTTTTAGATGGATGGGATCGGGGAAGCAAGCAGCAGAGTACAATTGAATGCTTCAGATGATGCGAAGTTCATTATTATCTTTTGAATAGTTCATTCAGCAGAACAAAGTAAGGAAGGTGTCATGCTTTGCATTTTATTGTACTAAAGCTATAAAGCTGTACTGTTACCATTCTTTATACCTATGGCATAGCTTTCTTGTCTTCCCGCTCTCTTCTCTTCCCAGATAAATACAATGGAGAAAGCATCAGTAGTAGCATAGTAGAGGAGCAGCCTCATATGTATTATCTGTACACTGCATGATTTTGTTTAATGAAGTTCTTCACCTTTTATGTACAGTCAGACCTTATTAAAATTCAATTTACTGTACTGTCTTTTTCAATATCAGCCATACAATTTGGTGATCAAAGCTGATATTTTGTAGTGTGGCTTTACTTTGAAAACCGACCTGCAAAAATTGCTTGTGGGTTTCAACATCAGGGATTCCACGTTCCACCATCTCTTTCTGTTTACAAATGGAAGATTGCTCATTTCCTGACAGCCTTACAGACATGACCCAGCTCAAAGTCCAGTTCAGCTTCCTTTTACATACTGTCATAGTAAGAATTTACAGAGACCACACTGACCATAAGCCAGGCCAGCTGTAACCCTGTTCTTGGCTGTAAGAGAAGAGATGGTTCTGCTGGCTGGGAGAGGACACCCACCTCTGCTGCCCTATCCTTACTTATGCTTGCCCTGTACAACAGGAATAGACGATGTTAAACTTTTTTAACACAACTCTATGACTTGAATGTGTGCAGGGAGAAGTTTTAAGTATAACTGAAATTTTACCTGGTTTACCCAAGAGAAAACTTGTGCTTGTGTTGTTAAAAACAGTTTCTGGTATCATCAAAACTTGCTGTCTGAAGGTATAGGCTCTAGCCATTTTTTCCATGGTTTATCACCATCTCTTCTCCTTCATGACTTTCCTGCCTACGCACAATATTTACCCACTGCATTCAGGGCATTTTTGAAACTATATTGAGGAAAGAAAGATTCCTGTTTCTCAAGAACTGGAGAAGGCCGGGTGGTTTGGCACAGCTTATGTGGCCTTGCTTGCGTTGAGGGAAGTTTGAGGTACATAGTGCTCTGGTTGATCCTGTTATAGCATTAGCTGAATTGGATGTTGAAGGAGAGCAGCAGGTTGTAAGTTCTTTCAAGATTAATGGAAGTTTTTGTTTTACCTTAATTAAACTTCCACTCCTTAAATCAGAGACCTCTTTCCCAAATAGATGTATGTTATAAATAGTGTTAGTATAGATACAATTTCTTGAAGCTTATACGCATGCTAATGTTGTTATTGTGGCTTCATTTCTCTCTGCAAGAAATAATTTGTCCCTTCTTTTATCTCACCAGGTCCTGTTGATTTCACTTCTGTGGCACACAGTTGTGTCACATAGAAAATACAAGAAATGTTTTGGTTATTTTTTCCCCCTGTATTCGCTTATGCAGCTCTGAGCTGCACAGCCTTGCAGGCAGGTACCCTTCCTCCTTCTGTTCTTACCACCAAGCAACTGCAGCCCTTTGGGTGAAAGCTGCCTCCAGGGATATTTTTGCTCTCCAGCTGTGCCATGCTGTAGTTCTGCTTGCCACCCAGATGTGTAGTCCCCTACTCTCCCTTCCAGCAGCCTCAGCTGGACATGCAGAATCTTACATATGCTGTTTGTTCCCACTCACAGTCAGCATCCTCAGTGCTGTCAGACCCATAATTCTGTTCCTGTTGCTATTAAATACACTATTCCTGTCTTAAAGAGAAATTAAGGCTTTGCTTTCTATGGCTGCCAGACTTCTGGCCCATCCAGTAACACAATTAGAAGGCTTGCAGATGCAGAGGATCCTTCTCTTAATGTTTCACAGATACTGAACACTGAAGCCTTCTGCAACATTATTCCAAGATCTGTTAACAAAACATTCAGGGTTTTAATCTAGAATTTTTAGTCCAGAATTTTTGAAGTTGGCTGGTTTGGGATACTGTAGTATTGGGGATTGTTTTTGTGGTGGGATCCCAGTTAAAAATGCATGGGTATGTTCAGTGGATGTTATTACAGTTAAAGCACACACATTCAATGCCAGAATTCAGGTTGTATTAATGTGAACCTTTTTTTGCATCTTTGTTAGCCTGGTCTTAGAGGTGGTGGTGGTTTTCATTACTGTGGTACAGAGAAGTGACAATCAGCAGATCCAATTTACTTGGTGTTGTCCGAACAGGCAGCAAGTGACAGCTTCCTGCCCCAAAGAGTTGACAGCCAAACCACATAGAAAGAACAGCAGCAGTTTTAAATAAATTGATTTCCTCAGTGCATCATCCATTTCATGAGTTCCTGCCAAAGGGTTCCCCTGTTGCTGACCTAGCCAGCCTGGCTCAGCTGAGCTCCCTTCGTCATTCCTGATACCTCCTATAATTAATCCATTCTCTGTTATTGATTGCCACTGTCTGCAGTTGTAATGAATTAATTGTTCTTCCACTTTTGCTTTGAGGAGACAGTGTCATGTGAGGGGCTTAGTAAGGTGTGGTTTTTTTCCAGTCTGTCCCACTAACAATGGCCAGCATGTATTCCTACCAGTTACACGGCTGGAAGACCTCATTCTGGAGGGATCAGTTTAGGGCTTTACCTGCCCCGTCTTAAGCCTGTGGTAGCTTAAATACCTTAATATTAGTAAAGCCTTTCTCTCCCTTGGTTTTATTAGGTGAGTTTTCTGTTATTTAATCTTCTGCATACACTGTGACTTTGTGATTACTGTTGTGTAAACTACAGTTTATATATCCTTCTGCCTAGAGAAGGAAAGCTCTGCATCCTACCATCATGAAACTGGCTTCATATCAATACACAGATGCCTTTTATCACAGAGATCCAGTTGCCAAAGATGTTGGGGAGGTAAGCTCCTCTTGGTTTCAGTGAGAACTGAAAATTCATCTAGCTTTGCCGAGAGGCACGCAGTGGGGTTAAAGAGGCTAACACTAGGCATCATCTGGATCTGAAACATTTAATCACATGGTAATTGGGAAACCTAAAGTGTTTTCATGGCATGTAATTTGCATAGAAAATAGAATTTGTGATTTTTGGAAGAAAAGCTGCGCTTGCCCCAGTATGGACTGTTAGACTTGAATTCTAGATGACTGCCAGGCACTATCAAGAAAAAACCCATTGCTGATACTTTGGGCAAAGCAGTGTGCCAGCTAGAGCCTCAGTCCAAGGAAATGGTGCTTTTCAGAACCATATGGGGGAAGCAAACATAACTGCTGGATCTAGAACTGTAGTTTGAGGTCACAGAGGATGCTTCATCCCTGGAAGTGTTTAAGGCCAGGCTGATGGGGCTTTGAGCAACCTGCTCTAATGAGAGTTGTCCCTGCCCATGGCAGGGGGTTGGAACTTGATGATGTTTAAGGTCCCTTCCAACTCCAACCATTCTATGATTCTATGTCCTCAGAACTGTTGTAGTTGTGTGGGTGCCACCACTGTGAGGGTTATCTCCTGTGTGTGGAAAGGAACAATGAGATGGCAGGATGGGCTCTGTGTGGCCTGAAAGACTGGCTAAGCTATGAGTCTGGAAAAGTTGAGGATATTGGGACACCTGATATTTTCCAAGGTTCTTAACTGTTCAGCACATTGTGAGCAGAGTCGGTGTCTTTCAGGAATGTCTTGCTCTTCTCTCAGCTCCTGCCATGGGAGCCTGGTGTGAAACTCCCCAAGGGCTGGATGAGTTGTTGGGAGGTAGGTTCTAGACCTACTTTAGTGTCTGCTATGACTGCTAGGTAAGTATTCTGCATCCCATGAGCTTAGATGTGTGCATAGGGTGTGAACTGTGGGGATAGGAACCTTGGCTGGGTATGATGTTGGACCCGGGACATTCAGTCTCACCTAGCAGACTTGCAGTTTAGGGTTGCTAAAAAAAAAACAACAAACATTTTTAGCATGCGGTGGTTTGTGCCCTTAGTCTGGGACAGGAACACAGCTGGGATGGATTTCTTGTCAATACTGTAGTTTTGTCAATGCTGTAGTAGCAAAATAAGTCAATACTGTAGTTCAGAAAAGTAACGGTAATTAGGAGAGCTAAATCTCAGTGGTATTTCTCCCTGCTTTTTTTCTTCAGTGCCTCATTTGTGAACATCTGGATTAACCTTGGGCAAATCCACTGAGTATGTTGCCTCTGTTTCCCCACATGTCAAAGTAGGATAATACTTAACTACCTCACCAGGGCATTTGTTACACTTAATTAACGTTGTAATATGTCTTTGGTTCCTCTGATAAAATGTGCTGTGTGAGTGTGAAGTTGTTTTTACTGATTGGATTGTTAATTAAATGTGCACATATAAATGATATATTGGCATTACACAACTAAGACTTAATAATTTAAAATATTAACGTCAAGGTGGTTGGGTCAATTTTAAGCCTGTATCATTCTGCAGTTTAGAGACTGAAACTAATGGCACTGGGAGAATAAGGGAAGCAGGAGCTGGAGCAGCTAATGGCTTATTTTGTGCTATTAAATCAGTCCCTACATAGAAATAAAAGATGCCAAATTCCAGTACCTGGCTCAAGGAGGCTACTGGCAACATCAGTAGTGCACTGAGCTTCATAGAGCACAGGAGATGAGTCACCTAACAGTGATCCCTCTTGGCCCAACTTAGAAGCCATTTGACCAGCCTTCAGAGGACGGTGCTCAGGTTCAGCACAGCAGCTGGCGTATGGGGTGTTAGTTCTTGTGTATCAAGAAAGATACACGTGCTCAACCTTTCTTTCATGGATCACCTGTTGAAAGCTCCTGGCCCAGCAGCAGTTTGTTCCCACAACACAGTGTTTCAGTCTCTAAGCATAAGGCTTCTGCCTCCTTATATTCTTGTATCCTCTGTCTTTTATCTAGGCAGATGTTTCTGAGGTGGACATAGAGCTGTAGTTGACAGCCCAGGCAGGGACTGGATGAACAGATATGTCATCCCACTACAGTATTGAGTTCAGCAATCTAAAAGTACAGAGCTAAGAAGGGAAGAAGGCCTGTGGGAGCAGATACAGTTGGTTGATTGGCTACTAGGGCCAGAGAGAAAGGTTAACTGTCATCTATTCCCTTTCTGAACTCCAGGAAGATGTGTGTGTTGCTGTTGGTGCTAGCATGTTGGAAGCAAAAGGGTTGCAAAGGAAAGGAAGCTGTTCTGTAAGCAGGGTTTTCAAAGGTGGATTCATAAGGGGAGAGAGAAGGAGATGGTAAGATGTGCACAGTGCTTTAGAAGAGGCAGTTGAAGCTCAAGAACAGTATACTGAAAGCAGGGTTTTGATGAGAAATGCCATGCAAGGGGCAATGATCTCACAAATACAAAAGCCCCAAAGAACATGGGACAGATGGTCTGGGAAAGATGAAAGCATTCTTGCACAAACTAGGGAATTGCTGATTCAAGTGTGAAGAAGATTTGAAAGAGGAAAGTGAGCAACTGAGGATTGTTGGGTAAAGCTGAGATGGAAGAGAAAGCACTGACTTGTCAAAAAGGAGAAGGAAGAACAGAGAGGGTAAAGAGGGATGGGAGAAATCTGTTGCTACTGTGAAAGGAAAAGGCATAGGAACCAACTGAACATGAAGCAGGGCTTGAACAAATTGGAGTTTGCCCTTCACAGTAGAGCAAGGAGTTTGTTGTAAATTAAAGAGAACCAAGGAGCTGGGAAACGTAGGAAAAGATGTCTTTTAACATCTTTCAGGAGTTTCCTGACAGAATCCATTCCTTCCCAGTGCAGGAACTGGTAGTGATGGTGCTTGCTGTGCCCCAGGATGGAGCTGGGTAACACTTGCGGTAGGCTGTGCTGTGGACTGCTTGTCTGTCTCACTTGGGGTGGCTTGGGCTAAAAAGGCTTTTCACATTGTTCTGATTTTTTGTTTACAGCTCTGATCCCAGATGGTCTGCAATTGGTCTGCACAAAATCAAAATCTATACATCCTGGATTTAAGTCACGTTTCTGAATACTCTTGTGGATCTGGAGAAATAGCCACCAATCTGCATGTTTTGTTTCTGGTGGGGGGGGTTTGAGAGGGAGGTGTAAGCTACAGCTATAATGATAGTAATGACAGTATCTTAGAGCTTGGTTTTGCCAGGTACAGCACTGATGGGCAGGGCAACATGACCTTGCCTAGGGAGAGATTAAATTCATCACCTCCAGCATGATGTAATGACTGACTGCAACAACCAATAGAAGAGAAAGGAGGAGAATATATCAGCTGTAGCTTGGACTGTGCAGTTGTCAAGCAGTGTACAGCATTCATTATGCAGAATTACCAAATGAATATTTGGGAACTTTTAAGTATTAAGAGAATAGATGCTAAAAGCTGTTTTCAGTAAACTAATGCCTAGCCACTTCTTGTGGCTTTGCGGTATTAATGCTAATGTGTGGCATGTTTATGTATGTGTTTTTTGTAGGCTTATTGCAAGCTATATTTATATAATGTTGTTGCTTTGTTCAAGGCCTTCAGCATATTATTTATAGGGAGTATCTGAAATCCCAGGATATACGACCATAGGAACAAGTAGTTTTAGAGACCTTGTCACAAGTAGAGGGGCAGTGGAGCTGGATATTCCCACAAATAGAAGACTTGCTGTCTGGAGAAAGGGAGTTAATGCCAACATAATTTGGTTTTAATATATGTCTCCCTACACTGCCTGATGGGGAGTGTGCAACAGCTGTTGGAGCTGTGTACTCTGCTTTGCAGTAGATGCGGAATAATGTGTCTGATGAGTTATTCTCATCTTGAATTCTAAATAAATTAGGCGCTCATCAAAATCAGTTTTGTTCCAGAACAAGTACATTACTGAGGCAGTCGCCTGTAATAGGTATCTACAGTCCCTGGGATGGGCTTTGTTGACTGGCTCTCCTGCCTTCCCAGAGCTTTCTTTGCCTTCATACCATCAGTCTCCCTGGCCTCTGTTTCCATCTGGAATCAGGAAGATGGTGTAGAAACGAGCCACTTGGTGTCTTTGAACAGTACCATGCACATGCATCCTTCAATGTTTCTCTAACCTGGTTTTCAGTTCTCTTGTTGATCTTGTTTTCTTGAGAGCTAACATGCTAAAAAGAAAGGTCATGCTAAGAAAAAGTGATTTCTCACTTGACTGAGAGCTTACTATTTATTTGAGTGTGTACATTGGGGCGAGGTTTGGGCTGCTTTCCCCTGGACACTCATATGCTGTGAATACAGAGGCCTGGATATAAGCTTCCAGTTACACAGCATCTTCTTGTGCTGAGTTTGGTCTGAATAGGAGTAGAAAAATGCATTAAGTGTAAAATCCAAAAATGAGAAGACTGCTTCTTCAGGGAGCAAGAAAGAGGGATATATTCATATATTGAGAGTTGCAGTTAGAAAATGCCAGATGTGGAAGTGTCAGGAAACTTAATAAAAGCATCCTGGGTACAGAAGTCTAGAACTGCAGAAAAAACAAGGGGAGAGATTCAAGATGTTGAATTTCTACCTGTGCACGTTGCCTGGTGAGACACACTTCATCTTGTGCAGAAGCTGCAAACTCTGCATGATGTAGGGTGATGAAAACACTAATTTGTATGAAAGCCTTTTTCCCTTTACAGTGTATCCATTAATTCCTATGTGAGAAGAAACTATACACATGTTCATATGATTGTAAGGCAAGTCTTTCTATAAAAAGATAGCCAAAGGAGTACCATCATCTGTAAATCTGTGGGTTAATGTGTTATGAGAATATTTCTACCATGCTGTTCAGGTGTAATTGTGTGGCTTAAAAACACAAAAGATTGTGTATTTGCAACTGGATCTAGAAAGAAGCAGAGACAAGACCATTTTCAGATATATTGAACTGTTGCTTTTTTGGGGAGGAGGCCCACATAAGCCTACAGAGGTTTTATCTCTGTGTGTACAAAGGAATTACCTTCAAAATGAGATAAAAATACAGTTTCAAGGGATTAAAAAACACAGTTTAGCCATGCGTGTGCTGTTTGAGGTTTAAAACCTAAAGAGGTGGGTGTTACTGCTCCTGAAATGCCTTGGTATGATATCTTTTATATTTAAGACCTGATTCTTTAAAGAAGTGCTCAGTTTAAAGGAATAATTAATTTCTACTTGGACCTGATGTTCACAGTGTGGATAATATTACCTTAAAGTTGTTCAGAAGGGATTAATGTTAGGTCAGTGCGATGGCTTGTAAAGGAAATTCTGGCACACGGGGAGGTAGTGGGGTTTGCACCACTTCAACCATCCCACTGCACACTCAATAATTGTAGCAAAACAACAGAAAAAAAGAAAATAGAATTCCGTGTGCAACACATTACCCTGCTGGGAAGAAATCTAATCTAGCAGTTCAGCTTTTAAGAGCCTCTTGACTTTGGTACGCTGGAGATTCATCATGTTTCCTGGGTTAGAATTTGTAATTTTCTTTCAAAAACAAAAACAGTCTTGAGCCATACAACAGGAAAATAACCAGACCTCCGGGGAATTAGAGTGAAAATCCATTAGAATTTACTAATTATGAGATGAAGAGCAGTCAAACAGTGGTGGTCTATTGGGGAACTGCTTTTGCACATCTTAATGTTATGAAAAGGCTTCATGTGTGATGTCAATGGGAAAAGTTTGTGACATGTCTTGCAGATGGGCTGCAGCTCAGCCCTAAATGCCAGCACCTGAGTCGTAGTTGCAATCTTCAGTATTGACCAAGTAACTTCATTCTTGAAGGGCTTTTTGTGCAAACAGTACTAGATTTAGTTCAGCTATATCCTTTTATTCTGCCTATAAATAACAGAAGACAATGGCCACTTGCTTGCAAGCTTTCTCACCCAATATATTTTCCCATTGTTTCAATGGCTTTGCTTAATTAGGCTCCAGCTTCTTTGAGTAAGTGTTTGGGGTTTGTTGGCAGCGAGTCTGTCTGCTTGAAAGAGAATTGCTGACAAACCAGCCCTTCGTTAGCAAAAATGTCTGCTGGGGTGAGAAGTTAATTTAAAATTGGATCTTTAAGAACCCTAACTGTGAATCTGTAAAACAAATCTAGCTGAAAATCCGGAAGATTCACGCTTACCTCAATGACAACTGCACTGGAAGTTTGAGGTGAATATGCTTTATTCATGAAAAAAAGTGGAGATAACAAAAGCACAAACTTCATGGCCTTTAATTATTTATAATACTATGAAAGTCCCAGGTATGATTTCTAGTCCATTGTGTGAACATGTGCGCATAAAATCTGAAGAGACACATCTTGCATCTTAATAATACTCCTAATGAACAAATTCTCCAGCCTGTTGTGTTATTGCTGGTACTAGTAGAAGGCAAGGGAGAGTGAAAAAGTAAGAAACGAGTCCACATTGTACTGTTTCTCCTTTAGCAAAAGTTTCTTCCTTCCTCAGCATGAGCCTTGCAGGAAACACAGTTGGGTAAGTTTATTTCAGGGTTAATATTTTTGGGCTAACAGCATGGAGTGCTGCTACATCTTTTAATATGTTGGCTTATGTGGTTAAAGCCATAGTTGTTACTGCAACTCCCAGCCTTCAAGTACTCTGACTCTGTTCCTGGTAAAACTAACTGTTGCAGAACTACCACATTTACAAAAGTGTAGATTGCAAATCAGAACATTTATACGTGAACATAGTTTTACTCCCAACAGGAGGACTGAGATGTTTCAAAGCCAGCATCCAGGCTCCTCCTTTTGTGTAGGCCGTGTTCCAGCTTTTCCTTCAGAGAAACTTGCACTGGATGGTGTGAACTTCTGCATTTGACTTTCAGGATTGACACAGGAGGAATGGTCTCACGAGTTATATTAAAGGAAAAAATATGTGAATGATTTGTGTTCACCTAGCCCATTTTGAGCCCCTTTGGGTATAGGCTCTCTTATTTTGTGTCACGAGAGGAAAATGATAAAATACTTGGCTGTGATTTTTGTATGAGCCTACTGGTGAGAGGGATGCTTAGCTCCTGGAGTGCTGCAGCTGCAGAAGGGTGTCCATGGTGGCTCTTTAGTAGTGAAGAGGGATGAGAGGTGAGCCTTGCAGTTACTGGCGGGATGGGTTTACAGCTTTGCTAGGGTCTGTCTGGAGCTTTCACTTGCCCCATAGAGTTGAGTCTGTGTGAATATCAGTGTACGTCCCTCCAAGGAGATATGTGTGTGTTTTTAACAGCTGTCCATCTGGAGTGACTTTCATTTAGCTCCCCCTCCCCCAGTGTTTTTTGCACAGAGATGTAAAGAAAAAGCGGAAGAGCTTCAACCTCAGCTGTTTTTTTACACTCTATCACACTGAAGCAGCTCAGACAACTTTAAGTTGTTCAGCTGAGTATCCTCAAGCTTCACAAAACATCCAGAGCATTTCTGATTCTCTTAATGCCAACTGCTCTTGCATGAATACCAGCAGTCAGCTAGACTTTCCCTTTCCTAGGCTCTCCTTCTCCTCCCTTCCTTCCCTGTACAAATTGCTTCCCCAGGGCTCATCTGGGAGGGAAGGAAATCAGTGTGCCTCAAAACCCAGCTGTCACTGGGTGAATAATTCTTTTGAATGATGAATGTAGCAGGTAGCTCATCTACTCAGAAAGGTCCTATATTTGATTTTGTTTCTCTTTGCCATCAAGAATTTGCTGCAGAAATTTCTTCTTTTGGCACAATCAATGAAAGCCCCTTCAAATCCCAAGGGCGAAATGCTTCTAAGTTCCCATGGGTCAGTGAGTCACGTTCATCCAGTGCTGTCTCCAAGAGATGGAGATTAGTCGGGTTCAGGATTAAGGTGCTTCTGTCTGGTCTGTCTTTGCTTTCAGGAATGATTTACAACTTCATTTTGCATAATGCCTACCTCTGTGTGGGTATGTGTCCAGTCTGTAGGCAATAACAAAGATTTGTGGTAGAGTCAAGTCCTTCCCGATGTTAAGGAACTGTCCTTCAGACTTCCTATAATACTGTCTCTGCAGTCAAGGAAAAAGTTTGGCATGCATGGAAGGCTGTTTGTAAGTCTTAGCACAGGACTTCAGCTCTGGAGCATCTTAGAGCTGTACTGGACCTGCACACTCTGTTAATCTTGAGTGAGTCCTGGGGTGCATCTATGTTTTTGCCAGTTAATCTTTCTAAATTCATATGTAATATCAAAAGACAAGAAGACACATACTTTTGACATCCCCAGAGCCTTGCTCTTGTGTGTTGACTTAACAGGACCAAAACTCTTAAGCTGTCTCCCATCAGTCTTATGGCTGTCCCTGGCTTCCTGAGATGCCATGTTATCTCACAGTGCGCTGTGCCACGTCTCCACCAGTCCCTCCTTATCTGCCTTGATGTGCAGAGGAGAGGTTGCCACATTTCATCAGGTTACACAGTCGGTGGCTTTCCACCGGGGTGCAGTAATACTTGAGATTAGCAGCAGCATGGAACAAAATGCTGTTGCTTGCCAGGCAGTAAACCCTCATCTCTTAAATTTTTTGCTGTGTTTGTTCTTTTTTTTTCTTTTAAAATCTCTTTTTTACCGAAGGCAGCTGGCACCTTCTGCCTCTCCTGTCAAGAAAGGACTGCAGGTGCTAGCCACCTGTAGAAGGAGTTGTAACTGTAGAAGAGTTATTTCAATAACTGATTTCTAAAGAGCAGGCCTATTCGGTCAGGATGCGTCTCCAGCATACCACTGCCTCTGCTTTGGGAGTTTCTGGTTCCTGCAGACAAGAAATTTGGGAGGCATAGAATCATTGAATGGTTTAGGTTTAAATATTACCTTGTTCCACCCTCCCTGCCATGGGAAGGGATACCTCTCACTAGTCCAGGTTGCTCAAAGCCTCATCCAGCCTGGCCTTGAACACCTCCAGGGACAGGGCCACAACTTCTCTGGGCATCCTGTTCCAGCTTTTTTACCTTCTTGTCCTGTATAGAAACACCAAGGGATTATATTGAAGTAAAGCATGCAGCCACAGTGGATGGTTATACTTTGTTTTTCGTGCCTGAGATATATTGATGCTTGTAGTGGTGCGGTAGCAGTAATAGATATTCTGCCTATTAGTTAAGTGGCTGTAGTTGTTGTCTCTGAGGACGTGGTGACTCCATGCATCTATGTCCTGGCAAAAAGGTTGGTTCACCATTCAACACAGCTGTCGTGAGTTACAAACTTAGGGATCTAAGCAACTTCATGATTTGCTTAGGTTTTTAACATGTTGAATGTATTGGCTGTTTTACAGGCAACGCAAAGTGAAAAGAATTGTTTCTTTAGACAATTAAAAACAAGTTACTTAGCTGTGCTCCTGGGGAAGCAGTGCTAGAGTGTCTTAACAAGCAAGTCACTATTTGTTCGATGACACATTTGGTACTAATTTTGCTGCTGTCTGCTCCCATTTGTGTCTCATGGTTGTGGATGAAAGCAGCAGAGCAGTGATTAGCTCAGACCCTGCTGAAAAAATAAAACCAGTAGCTTCTGAAGAACAAGGGAATGAGAGTATATTACCCTCTGGCGTTTTTATTTTATTTAGCAGGTAAAACTGTTCATTGAACCAGAGTTCATTTACAGTGGTACCCCAACAGACTGCAGCAGCAGGATGAATTACCAATCGCTCACAGTGCAAGTAGGAATCATTCAAACTCTGGATTATGTGTACTCAGGAGTTCAAGTCTCTCTTGCACTGTGCACCAGACAGCTACCAGTGTCTCTCCCTTGCCTCCAGAATCCTACTGGGCATCTTGGTCCCTGTTTTCGTCCCCAAATCACATTTATATCTGCATCCCCCTGGTGTGTTTTGATTCTAATGCTGTTAACCAGAAGCTGGGCAGTTCACAGAATTAGACTCCTTTAGCTACCAAATTAATGGAAATTGGAGTATATGCTTCCTTTGCAGATATACTTTCCTTTCAGGAGCTTTGACTTGGAGGATCATTGGTGAGATAATATCAGGTGTCTTAACTAATCCCCTAATGATTGCACCAGGGTGAATGAGTCTTATCTGTGACAATTAGCTCAGTCATCCACCACAAGACTACTCTTACCTGATAAGTGGATTTTTGCATTGAAGAGGATTTTTTTTTTCCCTTTGCTTCAAAGCTGGTGGCTGTGCAAAGTCCTAAACCTCATGACAAGGCAATGTGCAACCCTGTTGGGGCTTGGTCAAGCTGGCTTTCTGCTCCCTTTGGAGCATAGTATATTCTAGTCACTGAGTTTATTTAAAATGCATTTATTAAGTGATGGGATAATTACAGCAAGTTTGTCTGGGGATGGACAGCAGCGAGAGAGATAAATTGAAAAGTGTGTCTGAGAAGATACCAGCTGTCTTTAGAGAAAACAGCTCTCAGCGGGTGGTTTGGTGGCATACAATGCAACTGCTGGCAAAAGGACAGATGCAGGACACCAGTCTGGGAGAAGTAGTTCATCCTTGGTATCTTCAGGGCCGTTGCCAGAGCTCCCAGCACTTGTGCTCAGGATTTATTGGCACCATATTGTTCCTTTGGATTTTCCTCATTGTGAATGATCTTGGTTTGGGAGGGTGCGTCTGTACTTGCTGGTTGCGTCAGGAATGTGATTTGAAGGGTAGAGGCTGTCTCCTGACTGCGGCTGGCACCCAATTTTTGCCTGAGGGTTGCTTGACTGATGCAGCAGACCATTAATTTGCAGACAACCAGGGTATCTCCAAAGGCAACTTCATCAATTGGCAGGAGGTAAATAGATGCTGCCTTTCTGAATAAAGCAGGGCTGGAACCTTCCCTGTTTATCTTCCCTTCCAAACTGGGTGTATCTGCTATTGCTCTCTAATCTCTTCTCTTTGTTTTACTTGTCTGAAACCTCTTGGCTGTGGGAGAGGTTGCGTGGCCTCAGAGCAGGAGAGGTTTTGTCATGGTGATTAGTTGGTTTAGTTAGGGCACTAGAGACCTTTGTCCATATGCTGCCAAAGGATGAGAATGATTATGATTTGCCCACTTCACAGGGAGATGGTGAGGATGAATTCATGTTTGTAAATTGCTTTGGAGATTCAGAGCTCTGTACAAGCACTAAGGATTATTGCTTTCTAATTCTTCAAGGTAGTGCAACCTCTATGAAGACTTTTAGCCTCAGAAGCATCTTGGAAATGGGAAGAGTTAAGTTTGTTTGGAATTAGATATACTTCTAATGTTTAAGATACAAGCAACTGCTGCTTCTCTGCTGCTGCTTCCAAAAAGAAAAAAAAAAAAGCTAAACCAGTGGCAGATTGTGACAGTGCCTCTTCTTTTTTCCAGGAGTCCAATGTGCTGATTGCTGCTAACAGTCAGGGTACAATTAAGGTAAGTTATTTCATGCATCTCCTCTTTAAACATTTGAATCTGTTGTTAGTAAAGAGCAAGGTCAGAGAAACTGTACAGCCAGGAGAAACCATTAGAGGAGGTCATCCCAGCTGTAGAACTTTGTAATGTAAATGATGTATTTGCCTCTGGCACATGGCGAGCGGGCAGACAGCTCACCAGCAATGAAACAGAGTTACAGCAAGGTGCAGAAAAACTGCTGGTGGCCACACAGCATCTGCTGTCCCTCCACCGCTCCTCAGGGTCCCAGTAGCACAGAGTCTGGTGCAAGCATCTCCCCAGGCTTGTGCTGCTGCTTGCAGCAGGGCAGGCTGGGCATTAACTTGCCAGCATTAACCAGAGCCAGTTCTCTGGCTGCTGTTGCCGGCACTGGGTACAGCAGAGCTGAAAGCTGAGCTCCTGATGTGCAGCCAGCTGGAGCAGCGTTTGAAATGAGCAGGGATGCTCCCTTGCTTTGCTTACTCCTGGTGCCTAGCCTGGCTGTAACAGACAGCAGCTGCCAGCGCAGGGCTTTATGAAAGCAACAGCCTTCCTCTTACTCTAAGAAGCCAGTGTTTTGCCAGGTTTCCAGCACTTGAATTAAAGTGTCTGTTTATTTCTATAAATGAAATGTCAAGTAATACGGGAAAGATTTTGTCCTTCTTTACGTATCTGTCAGGCAGCCAAGCAAAACCAGTACCCAAACCCAGGCTGGCAGTCATCCTCTGGAGAACTACAGCTCTGAAGCCATCCCAAATTGTACACAGCAGTGTTGACCTCCACCATGCTTCTGAGGCTTGGTGGTTAATACTGCAAGCTTGTAGCACAGAGCCCTGGCAGTTTTGTGTAGCTGCTCATATAGGGGTGTACTTGCTGTTTGCAAAGTTGCACACTGTCATGAGGGTCCTCATCCTGATTTCTCCTTGCATCCCTGTGACAATAGCAACTCTCTGGAGCCAGATCAGAAAAATCACAAAAAAAGCAGATAACGGGGAGACCACAGTGGTCTGTGTTTGTCTGCACATCAGGATTTATTTATTTTTTCCCCTCCTTTTTAGGCCACTGGTGGCCTGGCTACTCCTGCTCTTGCAGAGTTTGATGCTGTAGCCTCTCGTTCCTAGGCTTTTTATTTAGCAGGCTGTGGAATTGGTTGCTCATTACTTTGGTCACTTCCTTCTTAGTAAAATGGGTAAAATGCACAGATGCTTCTGATATCTTGAAGCAAATCCAGCAGCAAAAGAAGAGTGATTAGAGAGGAGAGGTTTTGCTTATGCACTTTGCTTGTTAATGAGAGAAGGTAGACAGAGAAATGTGCTAGCAGCCAGGGCTGTCAGAACTTTGGTATTTCCATTTGCCTTTGGCAGCATACAGAGGGAAGGTGGGATGGTCTGGGAAAGGACTGGGTTTGCACAAACCCACTCCAGTCTGGGGGCAGATGCCATGCACCTGTGGGCTAAAGCTTTCCCCAGTAAAACCCACCCTGTGTTGATATAGGCTGTGCAAATCACTCTGCGGGTGACAACCCTCATAGTCAGTTTTCTGCTATCTCTAAACCATGGTTCGGAGGCTAAATCTGAGAGGACAAAATCTCTGGTCTCCATTACAAGATTTCCAAGAGCTGGCTGACTGAAATGAGTGGAAATAAGACAATTGTGGGTGGTTTTGCTTCATCCTGTAATTTATCCTAGTGCAAGCAGACATCAAAATCGGGATCCTTGCCAAGTGCTTATCCCATTTGTGTGATATTACTGCATGCTGTTGAATAAAGGGTAAGGGGTGGAGACAGAAGGGTGAGTCCTGTCCTAGTGATCTATATGCTGATGTAGGAGGTAATGAATGTCATAAATTGCTATTCTAAATGTCTTGTCTTCCCTACTAATCAGGTACTGGAGCTGGTATGAAGGGTTTTCTCTCAAGGCATGAGGTACTTGGTCCAGCTGATATGCTACAGTATTCATCTGGGATCCTCAGCAGGACAAGAAACCAAAACCACCTTGATGTTCCTCCCCAAAACCATCATGTTTGGGTTTTTTTTTTTCCATTTATGGACTTTCTGGGACGTTTTGAGACACTGGAAATGCCAGTGAACTGTCTGCCATCAACATTAACTCCACAGACTTTGCTGCTGCTGGTGGTGGTGGTATGGTTGTCTAATTTTTATGATGGGAAAACAAAGTCTTTTAAATAAAAACAAAAAGGAATAATAAAATTTATTGAGCCACAAGCTGAAGCTGGAAGATTCTCTCTTGTTACCACATGGGAACAGATTTGCACGGGAAGGGAGCTTGCAGGACCACACAGGGCTGTCCTCAGTTGTATGTCTCTGGTTACTTTCATCTGGACTGTTCCTTCATCCCCACTGGAAAAAGAAAGTTTCTAAGCCTTATCTGGACATGCAAGCAATCTGCTTTGAGATCCCATAACAATGTGGTTTAGTTGTTCCATTTGATTTTTTTTTTTAATATTTTTTATAGATATATTAAATGTTGAGAAGTGTCAGCCAAGTTGACACCTGTGGAGGCTGAAGTCCTTTGTTCATCAAGAAGAGAAGGGCGGCTTCCCCTTCTTCCTCTCCTTATGCCCCTGCCTTGATCCAAAGGGGGAGCTCCAAAGTAGAGAAGTATGTTGTCCTGTCCGCATAAGCTTGGGCATCTCTGCCTGCCACCAGCAGCATGCTGATATGAGGTGACCTGCAGTTACCTGGGACCTGAACTGACCTTGCTAAGATGTTGTGGGATAACAGTCTCACTCTCACACACACACACTCCCACATACACTGCACTGGCTGCATTTGACTATCTCGGGTAGAGGAGGAAGCTTCTAGATCCAGTTACCAAAGCCCTGCACCACTTAATTGCCCGTGTGGTCTGGTTGTGTTTGTCCTTCTCTGCACACCATGGAAGCCAAGCATTTTGAATGTTGTAATAAGAGAGGGGATGGAGTTGTTTTGTAATGTGTTTCGGAGCCATGATATAATAGCCTTATTTTTAATGGTCATGCATACACTTAATTGTACATATGGAGGGGGAATAAACCATGATGCTAAGAGTTGTTGTTGCTTTGTTGGCAGGATAGTGGGAGGGGTAAGAAGGTGCAGTCGTTCTTTACAAGTAGCAGTCATGCTGAGCTGTCAGGATTGCTGCCAGAATTCATTAAGCTTGGAAGTGCAGTTGGTGGGTGTAGCATCTTTTCCTAGCTGCGGGTGGCGAAGGTGCAATGTATACAGTGATACCTGTAGGAAGTGTTTTGGTTTGCAAACAGAATCTCTGTGTTCGTTTGTCACGGTATGTGTGGTCTCCCTCATAGCTCTGAGGCTGAAATTGCTGCAGGGACTGCTCTCTGTGTCAGCAAAGCTTGGCCCTGCTGCAGTCTCAGACCACTCGTTGAGGAGCCGTAACTGATGGTGGCGTATGAAAGGTGTGTCTCATCTTCCAAGTGTTAAAAGCCTGATTCTGATCTTCCCAAAAGGGGTGTTTGATGTCCTTCAGTTCTTTTGGAGAGAAAATTAAAACAAGGATGTTTCTGGGGGTATGAACAAAAGAACGGGATGAAGCCTTAAGAAAAAGATGGGGCAGATCCTGTCCTGATTCACCATTGGTGCCTGTTTCCAGTGGAGTTGTGGGGAATTTGTGTGCTGCTGTGACTCTCAGCTAGAAGGGCGTGGGGGAGGCTGAAATTGCTGCTGGCTTCTGGAGAGTCTTTTCCAGTGAGAAAGAACGTGATGCTCAGCTCCAGGAGAGGTGTGGATGGCCCCTAAATGCTGTGGGCTTGTTTTCTTCTGTGGTTTCTGACATACCAGTGCAGAGTGAGAGCAAGGAGAGAAGAGTTGATATTAGCATGTGTCCTGCTCTGAAGTGCTGTCTGCAGGTCTCCATCATGAGTCACCTGAGTCAGGACTATGGCAGAAGGAAATGAAATCGGTTCCTTCTGTCCAATAGTAGCTCCCACTGAGCTTGATTTGCATTTTGCTGCATTTTAGGATAATTTGGTGCTGGGTGACTGCTGGGCTGTGCAGAGGAGCATCCTTCCATCCTTCCCAGCCAACCAGCTCTGAAGGCAGAGCCAGCATGAGGAGCAATGGCCATGGCTCTTGCTGCTTTCCCTGATTTCAGGTGTGGGTTTCCCTCAGCCTGTGGCTTCTTTATTGATGCCTACTAATTTATTTTGCAAGCTGCTGTTGTACCTCTGCTCTGTGCTGTGTGGCTGCTGCTTGGCAGATGACCTCATTCTTTCTCACCCCTCATTTGAAGGTCCTCTGTGTTTTAAATTGAAATCACTCCAATGAAGCTGAGATCTTAAAAACAGAAGAAATATACCAGCTATTTCGAATGCTCTAAGGTCACTCCTTGAATTAGACAGGAAAAGCAGTTTAACATTGGCTGCCTTTATTTATTTTTTTTTTGGTTTTCATTCTGTTTCAATCAAGATAAAAATGTAATTTTGGTGTCTGGCCCTAATTAGAAACACAGCAGCTCATAAACACAAGTCAATGGCATTTTTTTGTCTTTGTCTCTTTGTCACAAGTGGTACGCTTTGTATTTTAATACCCTTAATTTTCTTTCCTTCAGGTAACTCTTTGCAGTTGACATATTAAGTAGTGTGTAATTAGTTACTGTAGTCTCTTTTTTTTTTTTTTTCTTTAACAGCATTTGTTCAAATTTTTTTTTTTTAATTAGTTACCTCCTCAAGAAATGGTCCCTGTCAGGTTTTCAGCCTTTTCAGAGTTGAGGAGTGATTGAGTTTCAGAGGGACGTCCAGATGTCTCCAGTCCAACCCCCTGCCGAGAGCAGGTCTTGCCTCAAAGTTGGATGAGGTTGCTCTGGAGTTTGGAGATGTTCACAGTTCAACTGAGTAAGGATGGGAGATTCGTAAGTCCCTCTGAGAAACTTGTTCCAGGGCTTAACAGCTCTCCTTGTAAAATTAATTGCAGATGGTGGGTACTTACGGTCATTATTCTCATTTTCTTCCTTTGAAAGAACAGGGTTACAAAGCCCTTGGCTGGAAGCTGCCCCAGAACAGTTTTGCCTCCAACACTCATGTCCCTGCGAGAGGTGTTGGGTGAGTCAGATTTTCCTTTGAGAAAGGGAATTGAAAATCCTGCCTGGCCAACCAGCCTCTTTAATTAATTCTAGAGCATTTAATAGAAGAGTAGGAGGAACATGCCTCACTACTAAAAAGAAGTTCAGTGCTGGAGGGAATCAAAAATGATGGTCAAGGGAAAAATTAAATTAATATCAATATGTCAGGACTCTTCAGCAGTGAGTGTGAATGGCTGCTAATACCAGCATTCGACTCAAGCACTGGAGCTTTATTTATTTAGGGTAATTTTGTTTAACTATGGAAGGTCATAATGACAGCAGCAGATAACTGGAAAGGCAAATCTAACTTCTGTGCTCAAAAGTTCTCTTTCCTTTCTCGTTTCTTTTTGGAGGCCATAAATATCCAGCAAGGTCCTGTGCAGCCAAAGTAGAGAGTTCACTGCAGCACCCATGGGTTACAGGCACCTGTATTGATCCTGGCATCCAGCAGAGGTGATTGCATCCTGCCTCCTGCCAGTCCCCAACACTGCCCACAAAAACTTTTGCTTGAGGCCAGCCTCACAAGATCCAGCTTGTTCTTCTAGAGTGGTTTGCCTTCCTCTCAGCAGTGCAGAGCCCACGTGCTGTGCTCGGTCGTGAATATAGGGCTATTGCAGAGTATCTGTAGGAGCTTGGGTACTGTCACCTGCTATAAATGTTGAGGAGCTGAGGGCTTTGGCTAGCGGGAAGATGGGTTTAAAGCCATGGGAAGCCGTGAACTGTAGCAGGGTTTATCAGATAAGGGCCAGTGCCTACATCTTCTGCCTTTCAGAAGTAGCCCTACTCCCCACGTAGTTTGCTTTAATTTTGCTTTCAGAGTGAGCTGCAACAGATTCTTGAAGTTAAGGTCTCCTCATCCTTATCTCTATTCAACACAAAGGCAGTGTTTGGGTATTCTGGTCTTTAAGATCTTCATAAAGGAATTAAAATGTTTGGTTGGGTTAAAACAAGAACATCTTCCTCTGCTCCTTGTGTTAACGAGCCATTTGAGTGTAGTACGTTTCCCCAACAACCTGTTTTAAATCTTTCCAGCTTAACTTTCACACCTTGAAATCTGGCCCTGGCTGATGGTTGGCCAGCATTACTCAGCAGGGGCAGGACAAGAATTTGTCCCATAACATGGAGCAGCACAAAAAATTCTTGGGAGAGGGAAAGAGCAATCTTTTTGACATCCTTTGAAATAAATGACAAAAAAATAAGGATGACCCTTCCTTTGCTGACCTGCATTGCAAGGGGAGAAGGTGATTCCAGCTCTTACAGGACCACAGCTTTTCACAGGGCTCCGTAAACCTTCCAGGTGAGGGAGGGCTCCATGCACCCATCACAGCCTCTTTTAATCTGCCTGGAATGGCAAGTGTGTGCAGTGTGCCTGTGGTGGAAAACAGCTCACAGGGAGTGGGAAAGAAGAACAATCTCATCTGAGATAGTTCCTTGCCCAAAGCCTCTGATCCATGCACCAACAAAGGCAGAGAGAGGCAGGTTAATTTTTTCCTTTCCCAATTTTACCTTCTTTTAAAGGTGTTGCTGTCTCCCCAGTCTATTCAGGCAGATGCTCTTGTTTGAATCCCAAAATGTGATGTTGGAGACCAATGGGACTGGCTTTTATCTGGCAACTTGCACAAGTAGCAGAGGGGTACGAGCTCCACGAGTATCTTTGACCCTGTCATCCTCCACAAAATCCCTCCAGTACCTCTGCCCCTCCGAGGGCTGGGGAGCATGCTGTCACTTAGTATCTTAAAATCCTTTCAGGCAGCCAAGAAAAATAATTTGGAGACTTTCAGGGGGAAAAAAAATGTAAAGGGCATCCTTAGGAGGCATGAGTAATAGCTTGTGACAGCTGAAACCAAGCCAGCACTGAGAGCTTAGTGCAAATCCCAAACCAGCGAGCGCCGATGCACCCTTCCAGCCTGCCTTCCCACTGTCCCTCTCCACACCAGGAACCTTGCTGGGAAGGAGAGCAGCCCCAGAAGATTAAAATTCTGAAATTAAATGTGTTCATTTAAAGGTTACCTTGTCATAACCCTGTTGGCATCATGAGCCTCCAGGAGGGGACTGACCAGTGCTGTGGTGCTGCTGGGAGCTGCAAGCACAGTGTTCGGCTCTTGTGGACCAAGTTCTGGAGGTGTGAAGGCACTGGACCATCCTATCTGTCCCCTTCTCCAGATCCTGCTGTGAGGATAGTGACAACAAGAGGATGAGCAACTGGTGTGCCCCCATCCCACCGTCCAGCCCTCCACCTGTGAGATGTGTTATGTTGAGTACGGAAACTGCACAGCAGCTCTGATTTGTCCTCAGGGGCCTTATTTAAACAACAAGTTTGTCTTGTTTATAGTGTTTAATCAGAGTTGTCAAAGTCCCCATAAAGCCACTTAGATGTTTCAGAGGGAAAATACATGACTCTTGTCCTCCTAAAGCTGAGCAGAACTGGTCTGAAGCCACCAACCCAGCTGCTCCTGTCCCATCACCCGTGTCTCAGGTCAGAGGCGCATGCTGAGCTGCTGCCTCCAAGGACAAGCCCTTGTTCCCCTAGCCCAGTGTCAGGGCTTAACTAACCTTAAAACGAGATATTTATTTTATATAGAATTAATTTATTGTGTATATATATATTTAATTGTTATTAAAGCAGTTATTAAGAGCCGGTGGCTCTTCCCTAGTCCTTTGGTAACCCAGAAACATCCTGAAGCTGGCATTGATCTGCGGAGTGTAGAGTGACCCATGACTTAATGGGGTGGGGGCTGGAGAGAGGAAGCAAAGGGGGGGCAGACCCCTCAAAGTCATCAGAGCATCACGCTTGAACTGGCGCCAGACGGGCACCGGAGCCGGGATGAGATGAGCCAAAGCCCAGCAGACCGCGATGGTGCTGCCCCAGGCACGGCCTCGGCAAGGGCAAGCAGTGGACCCAGGACTGTACGTCCTGGGTGAGGGATGTGGGGCAGCCCTATAGATGGCTGGGGGGAAGGTATGGCTGCATCCTAACCCCATCTCCTGCTCCCCAGCTCTGCTCGAAGGAGAGCTAATTTCAAAGCTCTTTAAATGTGATGCGATGGGTTTCTGTTGCTGGCAAAGTGCGGCGGGACTGGAAAGAGCTGGGAGTGCTGCATCTGTTTTGTCAGATGTTAAGCAGCTTATGTCTTGATGTTAGTGGAGAAGACATCCCTGTATGTCCCAGCTTACTCAAAACAAGGAGGAGGAGAAAGCAGTGGTTTCAACCTGTGTCGTCTCCCCACCTGTTCAGTTTTTTTCCCCGTAGATTAATGGGAACTCTTTGTCTTCTAACATGACTGTACCTTATGAATTCTCTGTCTCACCCTCATCCTTTAAATTATCCACATAATAAAATATGTATTCAGTGATTTCAGGTCATAATTTGATCTGCTTAGGGAAGAAAAGGCATGATGGAGAAGGGTTGCCGGCATGCTCTGCTCTCCTCCATTTATCTTGATTTATCATCTTTTTTTCCTAACATCCTGTGCGCAGCCAAGTGCTGGAAATGCTGGTACCCATGTGCTGGTTCCTTGCTGTCCCCTCCAGCTTGGCCAAGACCGGGTGAGCTGCTGTGGCTGCCCCCCAGCCCCAGTCCGTGGGCAAGGGCCTGAGCCATCCCAGTAATTCCTGCCTTGCCCTTACTACTTCTGGGCTCAGTTTTACCCAGCTATGAAATGGGTCCAGGCAAATCCCGGGTGTATGGTTGTTCCTGCAGGAAAGCAGCTCTGCATGGGAAAGCTGGAGGGGCACATGGAGTACCTGGGATATGCCTAACCTGCTGGTAAGGTGGGATGGCACAGTCTTATCCCAAGGCAAGAGACATAGGGTTTAAGAACCTTCCTTGGTCTCACCTATGGGGCTGCTGAACACCACCAGAGCTACCAGAGTTTCACTTTAATATCCTATTTTAAGTCTGAACGTGGGTTTTAATTCCTTCAATATGCTCTTGTGACATCTAAAAGCCTTACATGTGGCAGTAGCAGTCCTAAAGGGCATTTTGCATTGTAAAATCCCTAGGCTCAATATTGCTGGGGGATGCTGCAATTCCCACCAGGAAGCTGCCTCTGCCCCACGGGGCTGGGAGGAAGAAGGAGAGGGAGCCCAGCACCATGCAGCGAGCAAGGAGACTTCCTCAGTGCTGTGTGACCAGGAGGAACCCACCCACCCTCCTGAGGCACCAGCCTGCCACAGGAGTAGTGAGGAGATGTTTTGGGGGGGATTTTTGGACTCATCTGCACAGAGGGAAGGAGACTATTCCCACTTGGATGCATTGCTCCAGCGATCATACCAATAGCCCATTGCACTTGTTAGCAATAAAAATTAGAGTTTAAAAATCCTTGTGTTTAGCACAGTCCTTGGACTGATATCCCCTGGTGCCTGTTTTCCCCATGGCTGTTTACGGAGCTGTTTGTCTGTCTGTGAGCCTGCAAAGCCTCTCCTTACAGGGATGCAAAGCCGTGGGTTTCAGCAGCACTCTGGTGGGTTGGCATGGCTGTCTGGGGAGGTAGGGCATCTGGGATAAGGTTTCCAGAAAGCGGGATTTGGTGCCTTCTCCTCTGAGGGCCCCCCTGACCCTCCCCACAGGTGCTCTGAGCCCCCGGGGGCTGTTTGCCTCTTGCCTCTGCTTTTAAGGACTATTTATTCCGGTGATGGAGATGCTCTCTGCGTGACCAGCACTGCTGATGGATAAGAAAGCAAAGGCTTGTCGTGGCAATGATGCTTTAATGATGATGAAGTGTTAGCATCTGCATTGCTTACCCTGGACAGGTGAAAAGAGGGAGAAAAACCAAATAGGTGCCACCCAGCTGGCAAGGGGAGCTGGCTGCCCCAGAGAATTCTGAGCAGCTAAGGGTGGCCTTGCTGCTGCACCTTCTGCTGTGTGCACGGGGCAGGGAGGGGGAGGAAAAAGGGGAAGACGATGTCCCAAAGCACCCAGTGTGATTTGCAAACCAGGGAACTATCATGTTTTACCAGGATGAGAGCACATAGGCTTAAATAAACCCTCTTCTTGGCACCCCTGGGGGGAGCAAGGGGGGATACCCAGCTTGCTTTGCGCAGAAGAATTTCAGCACACCGAAGAGGTTGGGTTGTGTTTTGCCGGCAGAGGAGATGCTCAACCCAGTGCCAGCTCTCAGTCCCTGCCTGCCCTAATTTCCCTGCTGCTACCTGCAACCTGCCTGCTGGTTGTGCTGGTGCCCCCATCCCCCGGTGAGGGTGGGTACCAGTAGTTGCTTTCGAAGTTCTCAGTGTGTTTTGAGGCTGCAGGGTGATGGCTCCGTGGCAAAGCCTCCTGCCACTGGCATATAAAATGCTGCCCCATAGCGCTGCCAGCCCAGCTCAGGTGCAAAGCCTCCCGCTGGGGTCTGAGCTCCAAGAGGGGCCCTCAGAGGAGCCCTTGCAGGGTGTCTGCTCTCCCTCACATCTCCCAGGGGCACATGAGTCCAGGAACTGGCCGTCTCAAACGGGATGGAGAGGTATTTGGGACTAGGGCTGAGCACAGGTCAGCAGAACAACTCATCCACCTGTAGATCAGGGTGAAATGAAGAGTGTGGCTTCTTCCATAGCAGCAACTCCTCCACCCGTGATGCTTTACTGTCTTTAGGGACTGTTGAATGCACTGGGGTGCAGCTACTGCTGGGGGGAGAGGGAAGTTACTGCCAGCAGTGCCCTGAAATCACAGCGTGGGGCACGGCTTCGCAGCTGTTTCACCCCAGCAACAGTGATCAAACTCGGAGCTGCCATGTGGGCAACTGTTGTCCGGGGCTCTCCCAGGGATGCTTACCCAGGGAAGGCCATGGGGATGGAGAACATGGTGGACATGAGCAACATGTAGAGCCCAGCGATGTCCCATCACTGGGACATTCCCAACACACAACAGATCTCTGTGCTCTCAGCGGCAAACTGTGTCCTTCCTTAAAACATGAAACGAAAAAATCTATTTGATTTCTCACGTGCTGCCAGTGATCTCTAAGCACAAATTTATTGGATGTTTTCTGAAAGCTGTCCTCCTCTCATGAGCATTGTGTGTACAGCCGTGTCAGCTGTCACTCACCAGCTGCAGTAGCTGGACTTCACAGTGATGCCATACAAAAATATTAACTTTTATTATTCACATATGAAGGCTTAGACAAACTGTTTTGTCAACAAAAAAGACAAACTTCCTCTGGCTTTGCAGCAAGGTCATTTGCTTCTCGCCAGCAGGGTCAAAGGCAGAGACAACCCTGTGGGCACGTGGGTTGTAGCCACCAGCACATTTCCCACCTGAGCTAGCCTGTGTTTCCCACTCCTGGACCATCTCAAGGTGTTTCTCCTGTGCCTCAGAAACACAAAACTGTAGAATAATGCAATACTTTGCAATGAGCTGCCCACAACCACTGAGGTCTTGGCGCTATGGACCAAAAAAACACCCAGGCTGCCTTGCTAGAAAGCTCACATCTATTTTTCAGTGCTATTTTCTGACTCTTCCACCATTCTCCATGCCCCTTCCAGTGCATACCTTCATTCTGCCGTTGCAGCTAATTTGGGGGGTTTGATTGTAGGGTATTAGACAGATTTAAAGATTTGGGCTTATTGCTTTCACAATTACAGTCAAACCTTTTTAATATCACTTCTGGTTTGTGGTAGGCTCTCTCTTACTACCCGTGGACCTGGAGCCCTGTGTGTGCTGCAAGTTCCTGGGAAAGCTGGCGCCCCAAGCATCTACCCCAGGGCTCAGAGAATCCTCTCCATTGCCCCAGGCATGCCCCTGCATGGCCTCAGGCAGACTCCCCCTCTCACGACTCCAAGCATCCCCCAATGACCCTGAGCATCCATGCCTCCAGCATTCCCACACGGCCCTGAACATCCCCCCAGGACCCGAAGCATCCTCCCTCAGCTGTGAGCATCCTCCTGAGGCCCTAAGCATCCCCTGCCAAAGGTCTCACCAGGGCTGCAGTGCCCCAGGTGCTCTCCTGCCCAGGAAAAGTGCTGCAGGCTGGAGACCTCTCTGGGGTTATTCAGCCTTCCTGGGGTCTGCACGGGAAAGGCAGCACCTGCCCTCAGCTGTAATTGAAGTAGATGGCATCAGGACGGATCAACGTCTAATTCCTCGCTTGGGTGAGTGGGGACATATGTTTAATTTTCTGGTAATTCAAGTTGGGAGCCCCAGCTTGTTCCTCGGCGTGCACGTAAGGATCACTGCTGCCAAGAGGCAGTTTTGTTTCATACGCATAGGTCTGTGTAAGAACTTCCCCCCGGGGCTGCCATCCCTAACATCAGTGATGGAAGAAGAAATAAAAGCCATTTCCCAAACATACTCTGCAAGAGAAGAATTCCCATCACCCTGCACATCATAGGAATGCTCAAAGCCCAGGGATGCAGGTGGGCAATAGTGACTGTGAGCTGTGCTGGAAGAGGAGCAGCAGGAGGAGAGGGGTGGAAACAGCAGCAGCTCAGTGCTGGGTGTCTCTCCAGACATGACTGCCCAGGGAAGGGTTTCTGGGATTTTCAGACCAGCCCAGAACATCTTGTTCACTAGAGGGTGCTTTTCCCTACTGTACCATGTTATTGCAGGGATGGAAACCCCCACGGTGTCCAGCTGCAGCTCAGTTCCTGCTGCCATCAGCAAGGCAGGTTCAGGAAGCGTGTGGGTGCCTGGGCTACATGGGTAGTTGTGGCCCAGAGCCCTAAAGAGCTGGAAACAGCACAAGCAAAACTGGGAGGGGATTTTAAATGATCTCCCCAAAGACTTTTTCTAAATTAAGATCTCTAGTTTTTCCCAGGGTGGTCCCCAAGGATCTCTTTAGACCATCCATGTCTTGTGCACGCCCCGTGCTCTCCCCTCCAGATGTGTACCATGGAAAACTTCTTGTGTTGGCTGCAAACCAGGTGAGTTTCCCATTTTGGGGGTGTATTTTACTCTGAAGAGCAAGGGAGTTTGTGCGTTTCTCTTCAGCTTCACCACAGGTTTCATTAAGGATCCTCTTATGCAAGTGGTGACAACCTTGGACCCTGCTTAACCCTGCTTCTTCCTTGCACCTTCACTACCGCAGGAATTAAACCATGCCATTTTTACACCGAACCACCCTGCCATGAGGAGCTTGGGCAAGAAACCTCTCTTTCATACCTGGTCAAAACACTGTGACTTTTGGGGGTGTTGCCCCTGGCTTTGACTTGCAAACTTGTCGTCATGGCTGGAAGGAGAAGGAGAGCGGTGACCTCTTTTCCACCTGCTGTGATTTTAGCATCCAAAGCAGGACTGAGACAGATCCTTCTGCCCACCATGACAAGGAGCCTGGATGGAGAAATCCAGGAGGAATGCATCAGCTATATCAACCTATTGCTTGAATATGGCCTCTTGGGTTTTTTTTACATCAGTGTGGTCCAATGAATGTACTTTTTCTCTTGCTGGTGTGTCTATAAAACAAAAGGGGAAGTCTTCTGGAAGCTGAAATACCTCTTCTCCAACTCAGGCTTTTGCATTACGGTTATGAAGGTTGCATGCTACCTCCCTGGAAGCACCCGTTACGTGTAGGTCAACCAGGTTTAGTAAGCTCTGGTGCCTGAGGCCATCAAAAATCACTGCCTACTCCCTCAGAGCAATGTGTTTCATCACATATAGGATGACTATGTGTGTAGGTACAGGTATATGACTCCCTGTACATCTAATGGGTACTTATCTACGGAGCTGAAGCATCTCATCATTATTAATGGGCTTTGCATCTCTCAATGAGCTTCCATTTCACAGAGGTAGGAGGTAGATTAGGCAATTTACCCAAAGCAATGTGGGGAAATTGGGGAGTGAAGTCATATCTCTGGAGTCACGGATACTTTTAGGGCCACCTTGTGATCGTGACTAAGGGAGGTCTGGTTTAACTCCTCAGGGTGGGAGTCTCTCAGCTAATGGAGCAGCTTGCTAGGAAAATCTTTCAGCCACCTGTGGACACTGTGTCTAAAGTTGCATGCAGAATCAGACTGAATTGCTCTTTTCAACTTCAGTTCACCAGCTCAGCTGGGAAAAAAAAAACACCAAAAACCCTCTACCATCAACAATGCTACTTGTCATCAAGCAAAAAAGCTTTTGGAGGCTTATTGCTTTGAATGTTCAGGTATGTTCCAATGTTAAAAGGAATTAGAGCACTCTGAATATGTTAAAATGTAACATTACAGCCTCTTTGGCATCTTTCCCTCATTATTTTGGCTGAGAGATGGTAACTGGGTGAATTTGTTGAGAATTCACAAATGGCTTCAATGGCTCTCAACCTGCAATTTTCAATTGAAAATTTCTCCTGGCTGTGTTTGAGGTGGCAAACACTGGGGCAGAGACTTGCTTCTCATGTTCTTGGTAAGGCTGGTCTCTGGCTGTATAGGAGCAGTGGAGAGAGCTGAACTCAGGTCTTATTAACCCAGTCAAGTAAGGATGGGTGTAAAAATACCTGCCAGCTCTTTATCCTTCCACTTCCCCGAAGTCTGAAAGCTGGTTAGAGGCAACATCTAGTGCCAGTGTGGCTCTCTTTCTCCATCCTGCTTGGAAAGGGAGCTGGGTGTGACCCACAGAGAGGAACCAGAGAGTGGAGGGTCCTCAGTCCCTGTGCTGGGGCTGAGGCTGCTGCCTTCTCTTCCTTAGGCAGCTCTATTCCCCAGTCCAGACAGTGATTTGTGATTTGATACCCCAACCTCCTGTCTGGGTAGGAAATCTCCCAGTGACTGTTAATTAACCTTCAGAGGGAGTGCAAGACACAAACTTTGTTGTCTGGGGTTACAGAATCACAGAATGGTTTGGGCAGGAAGGGGCCTGTAAAGGTCCCCCCCTGCAATGAGCAGGGACATCTTCAACTAGATCTGGTTGCTCAGGGCACCGTCCAGCCTCTCCTTGAATGTTTCCAGGGATGGGGCATTTACCACCTCTCTGGGCAAGCTGTTCCTGTGTTTCACCACCCTCGTTGTAACAGATTTCTTCCTTATATGTAGCCTAAATCTACTCCCCTTTAGTTTAAAACCAGTACTCCTTGTCCTAGCACTACAGGCTCTAGACTAGACATTCTCTCCCCTCTTTTCTTACAAGCCCCCTTTAAGTACCACAAGGGCACGGTGAGGTCTCCCCAGCGCCGTTTCTTCTCCAGGTTGAACCTCAACTCCCTCAAGCCTGTCCTCTCAGCGGGAGTGTCCCAGCCCTCTGGTCATTTTTGTGGCCAGGCTGGTTTGCATTCACAGCTCAGCAACGCCGAGGCCAAACTCCGCTGGCTCTCACTTTGTTTTGCATCCCATTTTGAAGCGTGGATCCTCTCCCTCCCTTCTCCTCCAGGCGCTCCGCTCCTTCGGGAGGTGACACCGGGCGGCCAGAGGTGCGTGGCCGTGGTGGGGGCGCAGGGAGGGCCCGGCGGGGCAGCCCGGGGAGGGGGTGGTGGTGTGGGTGGGAGGTGATGCGGCGGTACCGCGTGGGTTTGCGGGTGGGATTTTCCTCCCGCCTCTGCCCACTAGGTGGCTGCGTGCTGGGAGAGCCCGGAGCGGGGAGCGGAGGGAAAAGAGGGGAGAGCGAGGGAGAGGGGGGGAAAAAAAAGAAGGAAAAAA
>VXBW01000096.1:43983-68387 GCA_013400375.1 Thinocorus orbignyianus
GGGGGGTGAAGGCTGCGTGTACTTTCTACAAGTTCCTTTTGTTGCTGGAATGAGGTTAAAGAAATTTGGCTCTTGGCACCTGCGTCACGGGGAGAGAGGAGACAGTTCGTGGAGGGAGGAGGTTTCTTGCTGCATACTCGCAGGCAGTGCCGGGGGTGGCGGGGGTTGTGTGTGTTAATTCACACCCTCTCCCCATCAAGCCCCCGCCGTATCTCCCTCTCAACCCGTTCTCCCCCTCCTCTTGCCCACGGCTCCCCT
This sequence comes from Thinocorus orbignyianus, assembly GCA_013400375.1. Classification (NCBI taxonomy): domain Eukaryota; kingdom Metazoa; phylum Chordata; class Aves; order Ciconiiformes; family Thinocoridae; genus Thinocorus; species Thinocorus orbignyianus. The sequence continues at coordinate 44,242 of VXBW01000096.1, forward strand.
CTGCTGAGGGCTGGGCACAGCCGGATTCCCCGCAGGGCCGTACCGGCAGCCGCTGGGGAAGCAGCATCCCTAACTCTGAGCGGGGTGGAAACAACCCTGCGCAGCCTTTCCTCCCACATACGGCTGTTGTCTGCCTGTAGATGCTGCTGACAGACACGAAGACCACCCAGGCCCTCTGCTGAGCCTTCACCCCAGCTTTCTCCTTCAATTCACCAAAGTTTGAATGTGATTTTTGCTTCCTCTCCTGCCTGTTCCTCCCAGGCAGTGACGGTGCCGTACTCTAGCAGAGCCGACCCCTGGGCTGCCCTGGAAGGGGCCGTCGGAGAGCTTGGAGCTGAAAGATGCTCCCTGAGCCTTTGCTGAGCTGCAACTTGTAAAGCCAGGGAGCAGAGAGCTTGTTTGGTGAGGTTACTGTGGAGAGGAGGGGGAGCTGAGCATCTGGAGGAAGGGGTGGCAAGGGTGTTTCCAAGGAACACGTTAATTAGTCGTGCTTCGTTAGCAGTTACCTGTTACAGCTTCTGGCAGAATCCATCTATCTGGAGAGGAGGAAGAGGAGGCTGAGCCCAGTGGGGGTGATTCTTCTTGGAGAGGCAGGTTTGATGAGGTGCTGCAGGGGCTGGGAGGAAGAATCCCTGTATCTGCCATCCTGGCTGTATCCAGGGAGCACCTTGCACTGTGAGCTCTCCTCTCCCTGTGCTGGCTGAGCCAACAGATCCCTTCCTGTGGTGACATTGGGGTCTCAAAGAAGGGCTGGATCTGGGGGTTCCTTTCTGCCAGTTGTATCTGTATCCCTGTGTCTTTTCCCTCCGTTGCACCCCCACGGGACTTGTATCTGCAGGCAGGGAAACTGTGGTGCGGGGAACAGGGGGGAGGAGGAGGCCAGGCAGGCAGGCAGAGGGGACAGAGGAGGGTTTTCCTGCACCTTCAGTGGAGCATGAGCCTGGTTGTTTATTTGACTCTCAGATCCGTGCTCACAGTGACTGAGTGAACAGGCAGAAATGGGATGCTGGACATGCAGGCATGGTAGGAGAGAGGGAACACAGGAGGGCAGGTCTCCCACGGGGCAGTATACCTGGGCAGCAAGAGGTGGTGACTCCTCCTGGGCTGGGGCTTTCACTGGGACCACGGGGCAGATTCAGGTTCCAGGGTAGTATGGATCCATATGTAGATCCATACTGCCAAGACTGGAAGATACAGTGCCAGCTGCCAAGGGCTCATCATGCTGCTGATTGGAGAGGGGTGAGGGGTGGTGGTGGATTTGGCTGCAAATCCTACCAAGCCAAGGCTGAGGAGGTCTGTTAACCAAGGCTGAGGAGAAGGGTCTCTTTTGGACAAAGGAGTTTCCTCTGGTCTCAGCTCCTGGTGAGTGGAGGTGGCTCTGTGGGCAGGGACAGGCTCTGCTCTGTTGTGTCTGGGGGGCTGCTTGTGAGGTACAGCGTGGCTCAAGCCACCCCCCCTGGAGACCTTCCTGCCAGCCCTGCTCCCCAAACCCACTCAGAGGAACTCAGCAGGTGCCTTTGAGCATCACCAGGGCGAGGACAGAAATCTGTGGGGATGGCACAGGGCAGCAGCCACGGGGCAGGACACAGAGATATTGCTGTTCCTGATGCTCCAGGCTCCCCAATCCCCCCTGAAGCAGCTCAAGCACCACATTAGGAGGCAGAAGTAAATCCTAGGAGAGCCTTTCCCTGACACAGCCACAGCTCTATCTAACAATAACTTCATGTGCAGCTCGGGATGAGGAGCAGGGGGGAGAAGGTATCAGGGATGGGCACCTAAACTTGCTGGGGTGGCACGGGCTGGGGGCTGCAGCTCCTGTCCCCAGAGCAGGGTGTCTATGGGGCTCCCAGCCCTCTCCCTGCTCCTGTTAATCTTGCTGGAGTGTGTGGCGAATGCAATAAACATGGAGAAAAATGCTAATTAGTGAGTACAATCATGCAGGGTGTAAAGTAGATGTTTAACCATATTATATAAACAAACATAAAGGAGCCATAGATTAGGTGGGGGAAGAAGTCGATCCATCGATGGAACTGCCCAGGCAGAAGAGATAAAGGCAGCGTGAGGTGGCCGAGGGACAGGAACACGACACAGCCATTCCCAGTAATCCTCTCTCCTTTTAACCGTGCCTGTAATAGGAAACGAGATGTCAATGTCACTGGAAGTTGCTTCTCCTGTAGGGTGGTCCCAGCCAAGCATCCTATGGACAGACCAGAATAAAAATCCTAGTGAGGACAAAGCCTCTCATGAACTGTTCAGGTCTTGTGAACTGTTCTCTAACTGTGGCCAGTTTGCTGGCTGGAGTCACTGGGAGGTGGCTACTAAATTTGATGGTAAGTGCTTGAAACTTCAAGGTCTCTGTGGGACATGCTCCATGATTAGCTCCCCGTCTCCCCTGACCTGCATCACTGCTCTCTGCCAGGTGTCACCCTCTCTGTGCATGAAATAAAATAAAGAAATAAGAAAGGGTAGGGGTAGGAAATTAAAAAAATAAAATGGAAAATATGGGGTGGGTTCAGCAGGTGCTATTTGCTCGTCCATTGTTCTGGAAGGGATTTTCCTCTCCAGCACTCTCCCAAGGCAGGTCAAGCCTTCCTTATTGATGAGCCTGAAAGAAATCCTGGGGTGCACAGCACGATTTTATCTGACCTTTGGTTAAGATTGTCCTCATTTGCTGCCTCACTGCCGCAGCCCGCGAGGGGAGCAGCTTCAATTGGGTTTCATGGGGTTTGGAAGGGCCTCTCTGCTCCATCCCTCCCCACTATTCCCTAGCTGAAGGGGGGGATCAGAGCCTGGGTGCTGGGGCAGCAGCATCCATTCACTAATTAATTGATGATGATATTCCCTGAAATAGCCTCAAAGTTTGGAGTAGTTGTGCTGCTCCAGCGCAAGGACAGGCAGCTGGAGCTGGCAGCTGGGCTCAGAACTGCCCGTCCCCACCCGCCTCTTGGCCTCTGGACCTGCTCAGGGAGCTTTCCAATCAAATGAATATTCAGAGGAAAATCCTTCCTCGCCAGAATCTTGGCACCAAACCTCCCTTCCACAGCCTGCTGCAGGGTGCTGTGAGCCTCTCTCCTCTGCACCTTCCCAGTCCCCTCCAGCTTGTCATCCTCATCTTGGAACTTGATTTTGTTTTCCCTTGATAATTACCCGTTGCAATCTCTCCCGGCAGCTCCTTGATGAGGCCCCAGGTAATTGTTTGATTCCTTTTTTCCTTCTCTCCATTTTCCTTGATGCTTTGCAATGTCAAAGCCTTCTATTTCCATAAACTGGCATTCCTGCTTTGGCAGGAGGTTTGGACTCCAGGGGTCCCTTCCAACCCTATATCATCCTGTGATTCCGTGGTTCTGGGATTTCTCCCTGTCAAGCCATCCACTGGGCAGAGGGTGCAAAACATAGAGCTGAGAAGGCAGAGCAGGCATCGGCAAGGTGCAGGCAGCTGCCTTGCTTGTATCTCCCAGCTTCAACCAGCTGCCTTCAGTCAAACACAATGCTTTTAATGAGCTGGCACGGTGAGCTCATCCTGCCAGCGTGCAAGCATCCAGGTTGGCAGGGGCTGGGAAAACATAGGGCAGGTGGAGGTGTCACAGCTGCAGGTTGTCATGTGCCCCCTCTCCTCCTCTCCATGCTGCGGACCCTCACTGGAGGTGATTTGATACCCCATGGTCAGTTGCCACCAAATTTGCTGTTGGGGTGGGACACAATTCTCCCCCCACGCTTCCTGGGGTGGCTGGTAGTAGGAAGGGAACCGGGTCCACTCAAAACCCTCAGCAAAAAGGACAGGAGAAGTGGTACGGGCTTGCTGAAGTCCTTGTCTCTAGGAGACCTGGTGAACAGAGATCATCATAATTTTTCTTCTAAAAGCTGTTAGATTTTGGGGGTAGCATGTCTCAGAACAAGCTAGGACCCATCCCAGCTACCACGTCCCTGCACCTCTCCTGGTTTTTTTTTGCTTAGTAAGGGCTTTTTGGCAGGCATTTCTGCTCCCTGCCTCTTTTCCCAGAGTGAGCAGAGCCCCTGTTCTTATCATCCATGGGAGGATGAAGTTTGGAGTCTCCTACTTTTACAGGGATTATTCAGGGGTCTTTAGTTTATATCTGGGTGGCTGGTACATCTGGGATGATGATGGCATACCTCACTTTCCTTGGTCTTGACTGAAGCTCCTTCTTCTATCTGGGCAGGCTTCAAGATCTCCTTCCTCTCCACTCATGAGAGGCATCATGGTGGGGGAAGAAGTTATTTCAGCTTTCTGTCCTTCATGCCCAGGGCAGCTCCCTCCTCTTCCTCTCATTTGTCCAGGGAGAAAACCCTGCTTGGGATAGTGTGGGTCTGGGAGCTGTGGATGGGGCTGGAAAGATGCCTGGGGAGCCAAGATGCTCCAGTGAGCGCTGGCTCTCCCTCTGAAGAAGGAAGGAAAACAACCTTAACTCTGCCCTCCCAGCACCACCCTCTTTTTCAGAGCCCTCCATCACGGGATGCAGGCAACATCCCAGGGGAAAGCTGATCTGTTTGCATTAGCTGGAGCACACGGCAGCCAGGCATAATTACTCTTCCTTGGCCCGGCTGCCTGGGATGTGAAAATTGATTGCCAAGTCAATACCAATGTGTTCGGACCACGCTGGAATGCCCATGGCGGGGAGCAAGGGGACAGCTGCTCCCTCCAACAGCCAGCGTGGGGAAAGGCCGGGCTGTGGCTTTCCGAGCTCATTGCTACTAGGGGAGGTGACCTCTGAGCCCTGCCTGCACCGAGCCCTGCCTGCACTGAGCCCTGCCTGCACCCCGCTGGAGCGGGGCTGTGGGTGCAGGACGGCTGAGCCAGGAGGAGGAGCAGAGCGTGGCCTGAGCCCCCACCCCGTGGTCCCCACCGTTGGGAGTCAAGCCCCACCGTTGCAGTCCTATGGCATTATCTCCAACAGGGAAATGCCTCCCAGCAAAGCTCTTGAGCTGCTTCCTGCTGGTTTCCTTCGTTTTGGCTGAAATCACGTTAGTCAGCAAAACTAGCTGAAAATGTGGATTTCTACAGTGCATTTTTTTTTTATTCTCCTTACTTTTTTTTTGGTGGATGAGTGATTTGGGGATTTTTCAGATGATTCGGAAAATCCCTGTAGGGTTTTGCAACCTTGCCTTGCTGAGTGCCGTGGCCAGGAATTGGTCCCATTGATGGAGTGCATCCATATCCCTGATAAACAGCATGGGGAACAGGAGCAGGGAGCCGCACCGGAGGCGATTTTGGCTGCTGGCGGCCAAGCTGGCACTGCAGATGGCTCAGCGTCACTGTGGCCAGTAATTAAAACATGGATTGATTTGGTTTGATCTGGTTGTTGTCCCTTGAGGTGGCAAAGGGGCTCCCCAAGGGGACAGGCTGGTGCTAATGGGACCTGACATATCTCATGGGGGATCGGTAAACAGCCTGACCCTGCCTGGCCCTGCCTGCAGCTGGAGTGCAGGGTCTGGCCCTTCCTGCCATGAAGTTCAGGTGCATGTGTTTTCAGAAAGGATACTTGTACTTGCACAGAGACTTAAAAGAAAATCCCTCTGCAGAGCACCAGCATTAAACTTATCTTTAATTACACAGTTAATTTATTACGTAGCACTAGTAACAAAGTAAACTGGGCAAACAGCTCTGAGATAGCGCTCTGAGAATTGCCTCATTTAGTAAATAATTTTTATTTAAGTAATTATTTCTTGAAAGGGGGATGATGCAAGAGCACCCCAGGGAGCTCTTCACTCCCAGCCACAGAAGGGATGAACCCTCTGTGTAATTCCTCACTAATAACTCAATGCCATTGTCACCTCCTCTCCGGCTGACGTGCACCCATCGGCCTGGCGGGGCCCCAGTGGATGCTTTGGATGCTGCCCATGGGTGGTGCTGGTCCCAGCTGGGCACCATCCCCAGGTAGAGCTTGGTTGGTTTTCCTTTGCCTAGGCTTTTTTTTTCCTCCCTAATTTTAATCCATCCACTTGTCATTTTGCTAAAACAGCATGTCATTTTGTTAGTCTTGCATAATGAAGTCTAATTGCAGTGGGACATTGATTAACAAGCAGGGCATTTTCCTGCTGGGCGGATGGCAGTGGGCAACAGCCGAGCTGGAGGCGGGTGACATTACCGGCATCCCTGGTACCCGACACTCGTGGCACTGTCTCCTGCATCCCAAGGTCCTCCAGCTGCCCTGTTTTTGGTAGGAAAAACAGTTTATACAGAGCTACTTCATTTCTGTTTTCCCTCCTCATCTTCCTCTCCAGCTCATCCTTCACTTCCCCCTCCTCTCTGGCTCTGTCCCCGTCCCCCGGCTTCACTTGCTCACTCTTCCCTGCTCAGGCCTTTTGTTTCCCCCTGGGGCTTCATTTAAAAGCGCTATTGATGCTGTTAGGCACTAATATGAAGAGATTCTCTCTCCGGCTGCCCGCCGCAGATGGGGACCTCGGCTCAATCCACGTCCTGTTCTCAGCTGGGGAATAACAATGAACTCCGACGCCACGGAGAGATGGAGAAAGAGCAGCTCTGTGCTCCAGGAGACAGCCCTGTCCCCAGGGCCAAAATAACTCCACTTATTTTATTTATCAACTCCAGGGGGACGGGGAGTGAGTGGCATACAGATGTTGCCACAGCTGGCTCTGCTGGCCTGACGTGCCTGGAACCAACCCAACAGCAGGGTCCTGTGCCGAGGGGGATGTTCTGGGATGTCCAGGTCTCAACATCCCATCCAGAGGTGGAAAACCATCTGGGGGGTGTTTTAAAATGAAAGCAAAATTTGAGCTATGGTCATCCTTTGAAGAAAAAATGGATGTTGCCAACTGAGCCCCAAGCAGTCTTCCGCTGCCAGCATCCGACCTGTCACAAATTTCCACCCTCCTCTGAGCTGGTACTCCAGTGGTACTCACACAGAGCCTGAGACAGCTCGGCATTTACTCAACAGCTCTTATGCTTGGTAGGGGAAAAGAAAATGGGGCAGAAAAACCCTTCTGCACCGTTTTTGCAAGTACACAAAATGAAATGAAAGGTGATGGCAGCTGAGCTGATTTTTCCCCATCCCCTGCTCCCTCCCTGCCGCTACTCCCTGCACACACGCAGGCTCCCTCCCTCTCACTCTTCTCTTCCTGTGCTCCCACGAGTGAATTGGATTAGTCACCTTCTTAATTAACTGTGCCAGTGTGAGCTCTATTAGGTATTAAATGTTTGTCACAATCCAATTAAAAAAATCCATCCCAGCAGGGCAGGGGTTCGGAGGTGCTGGGCGTCTGCAGCCCTTGCACCAGGGGCTCAGAGGCATGAAGCCAAGGGGGATCTGGGGGTGCCTGGTGGGATGTAACCCCCCTCAATTCCTGGATGCTCCAGGGTTTGTTTTTTTTTGCCTTTGGGAAAGGTCGTTCTCTCCCTCTGAGCAAGGGGTAGACCCAAAGCTGGTGCCCTAAGGAGAGGCAAGGTGTTCCCACGGCACCTCCAGAGCAGCCCCTGGGCCAATGTGGGTTGAAAATCGGGATAGAGCGGGGTGAAAATCCATGATGGAACTGTGGTACATGGTGAGCTCTGGAGGGCAGCAGGGTGCCTGGCAGCATTGGTAAGGCTGAGGCAGGGTAAACAGCCTTTTGGGGGGAGTTTAAGAGCTGTGTTTTTAATGTGCAGTCTGGATGCTGTTGAGAGGGAGATGGCATCAGCATCTTCAGCATCAAAGGCAGCTTTCGTTTTGAATGAACGCCCACACCAGGGATGAATGAGGTTTAGCTTCTGCTTTAAAACAAGCCCAGCTCCTGAGAACAGGCATGGCACATCCTCCTGCAGCCCCACACACAGTCCAGCCAGTCCAGCTCCCTCTCTGGGGTATATGCCCCACAGGAGATGCCCCAGTCTCTCCACCCCATCAGATGCCTTTGTTACTGCTCATCTCTTTTATCTTTTTCTCTGTCTTTTAGACCATTTCTGATCCATAACAAACTTTCACCTCCCATCTTAGTTCCCTTAATAGCCTTTGCAGAAAGACTTTATTAAAGCCTGGTGGAAACTCTGAATTCATTACAGCTTCTTATGCTCTGCCACGCAGCTCTTTGCTGGCCTCTTTGGGTCAGTGTTCCGGTAGTTTATAAGGACCATATAAAATATATGGGCTGGTTTCTTTCTAGCCCAAATTATTATTTATCATTTTTATGTATTTATTAATTATTTACTGTTACAATTTAATTTGTTTTGTCTCCACAACAAATGGTGATGTGATGCTTCCCAGCATGGTCCTGTGTGTGTTTTGCTGTAGAGGAGGTGACCCACTCGCCAGACAGGTGGGTGAAGAGCCGTTTTGTGCAGTAGGTTACACATCTGTTGGCATTTTTGGTCTAAAAACAAACCGCTTGAGTGAACCCTGCAAGTACTCAGGGAGGGTCTGGGTGGGTACCCACAACCACACATCTCACCTCTGAGTGAGGTCCCGCAGCAGTTGATGCAGTCTGGGAGGGGAGACCCTGATGGGAAGCATCTCGTTGGCAGCAGAGGCAGAAAGCTTAATCCCTTTAAATTTCTCTTTATCGATTGTGGCTTTACGGCTAAATCACTCGCTGGAGCGATGCATGAGCTTCCCCATCACAAGTGCATTAGCTGCCTGCAGGACTCCAGCTGCTTCACGGTGCTGCACAGTGGTGCCTCTCCTGCTGTTCCCGTCTGTGGGGCTCAGTGGAGGAGCTCTGGCAGTGCCCAAGCATCCCTGATTTCAACATTAAATGGGAATGCTTGGGAAAGTCCAGGCAAGAGGAGTGGTGTGCAATGGCTTGTGTGCATGGACATGGGTGCAGGTGCCAATGTGCTGGGGTGCTTGCCTGGGAAAGCAGCTGGAGGTGGTGCAGCATGGAAGGGGTCAGCCCTTGGGACCCAGCTCTGTCTCCCAGATTATATCATATGTCATATCAGGTGACATATCTTGTATCCCATGCCTGCAGGAGGGGGTCCTTCCTGCTTCTAAATCTGAGAGGGTCCCCAAAACATATCCTCCTCACCGGGATGAAGGCCTGGGGGCAGGATAAGAGGGATCTTGAGGTGTTATCGATCCCTAGAGCAAAGAATATGCTGCTCTGGAGGATTTTTCTTTCCAGCAATCAATGGAAATGTGTTTATCAGGTAACCGTGTTTGACCTGGACAAGTGTTTTACTGATGTAAACAAAGCTGGCAAGAGGGACAGGGAGAGGAGAGATAAGGAGGGTTAGGAGAAGAGAGACAACCACAGAAAGAACCAGGAGAGAAGAGAGGAGGTGAAAGGGGCAGAAATAAGAAGGGATCCTGCCCTTCCTTGCCTAAGGTGCCAAAGAGCAGAAATAAGGATATGCACCCACCCCAAGATTTGCACAGACCCCCGTCAGTGGTGGGCAGCGGCTGACAGGTACCATCAGGCAAGGGGATGCTGCTGCCAGCCCCAGCAGGATATCTCCGGTCCAGGTAACTCCTCTGGCAGCATAAAGCAACTGAGTTCCTTAAATTAAAGGGAGTGCAAGCAGGGGAAGGAGAGAGGAGGGCAGGTTTCCATGGAAATGGGAGCTGGCAGGAGAGATGGTGAAGGCAGAACAGGCAGCCGTGAGCCTTGGCAGGGGTGGTGCTCTGCTTGCCTGCCCCTCACTGCCTGAGGGAGGGCTTCTTCCTGTAGTTTTAGGATATTAATTGGAGCAAAAATTAACCTCTTTGTGATAAAGATGTGATTATGCCTGATGCTTTGATAATGGGTCTTTTCTTCTTCCTCTGTAGCATCGTTTATGCTAGAAGATCCTCAGGAAAGACAAGAAGCAAATGCCCAGCCTCGAAATGTTGGGTTGGGAAGTGAGAGTCGGCAGTGGGTTTGGAAAAAAGAGCAGTTTCAAATGTCAGGGGAATTTGTGTAATGAGGATGTGGTTAGCGGAGGGCAGCTGGGCCAGCAGGTTAATGTGCCTACCCTTTGCAGAATGAACCAGGGGACATTTAATGACTGTGAATAGCGAGGACTTGGGTTTTACATCTGGTCTTAAAAATACCCGTTAAATCCCAGGTGAATTCTCACTGATCCGTCTTTTGGCCTTAGTCCATATTTGGGCTCCTGGGTAGGAGTAGTGCTGTCTTTTGGTCCTGCCCTTGCACATCCCCTTTGGGTCCCAGTGTAACCAGAGGAAAAATCCTCGTATAGGATCCCACGAAGCTATTGGGAGAGAAAGATCCAGCCAGGAAAATGGGATTTCTAACATCACTGGAGTGCTGCTCATGTGGGTCCTGTGTAAGCAGCAGGATGAGTATCCTGATGAGCATCACTTAGGAGCTGGGGAAGGCATGTGCCTCCCATCAGCCAGGACTGAACTTCTTCTCTGGCCCAGGCTGAGGGGAGCGGAGCAGAGTGGAGATGGAGCTGATCGTGCTGCAGAGAAGAATAAGGCTTTATCATGACTTAGATACAGCTGGAGGAGGGGACGTGTGTGCCATCACTGCATCCGCACGTGTGCCCATAGCAGACGCGCTCATACCTGGGTCCTGTGCAGCCTGGCTGGGCACAGGGGCATCAGCAGCCCATGGGTGATGATTCTTGCCTGTGCAAGCCCCGTCCCACCACTGGCACAAATGTTCTTCTCCCAAATTCAGCAGAATTTGAGGCAGGGTGGTGATGCCACTACCACCCCCCTCCCAGTGCTGATTTGAAGACATATAGCCCTGTGCAGACCCACAAGTGCCACCACGCTGAAGTAGGGTCTAACCCACACCACCAGTGGGACAGGTCCACCAACTCACCCGTGGGATAATCCTCCATCAGCTGGGACAAGGTCGGAGGGATTCCAAACTGGCTTCCAAAGGCAGAGGGAGCTGAGGTGGGTGGCACATCCCTCTGTCTGTGTCTGAGATGCCTGCTCCTCCTGTCTCCGCTGGGAGGATGCACCCATGGGACCTGTTGGAGCCAACATGGATGAGGCTGCTGAGATGTGGCCTCTCCTACTCCTAAAATAAGTGTATTTGGGGAATACCACTGCAGAAACAGTGGGAATCACCAGTTACCTGGCTAATGCCAACACTCAGAGTCCTATTGAACAGGACACAAAGGAAATTAGAACAGATCTAAGTCTTTGGGATATAAATAGAATCATTAACCAACACTTAGCTGGAGATGCTTTCTTCAAACTTATTTTTATTTGTGAGTATGTTTTCCACTTGAACATCCACACCTCACTACCCAAACTGGGGAAAATCTTGGCTTTGCTTTTAGGGAGCAGCACTGGCTGCAAGTTGTGGCCACACCAATGTGCTGGCAGCATCCCACCCACGGCCATAAATCACCCTCCTAGAGGGAAACTGCCTCCCTGACCCCTGGCAATTAGTATTTCCTTCTCGCCTCAATGCACTAGGGGCTTTTATCCGCTCTAAGCTTTTATCCTCTCCTGTTATCCTTTTCAGTGTCTAATCTTCCCTTGAATCCCACTAAGCCGCTGACGTGGCTGTGGCCAAACCCTGACAGCCATCCAGGGACAACTCCTGCATCTGAGGGTGGGATGCTTTGGGATGCTCTGGACCAAAATCTGAGCAGGCTCAGGAAGGACCACGGGGTACCCTCATCAGGCTAAAAGTTACGTTGGAGAGAAATATTAGCTTCTTTGGGGGTGGGGGGATCCTCCTAAATCCTGCAGACAACTACGGAAATAGATTCCCCGCCGCTTGATCGTGATAAAGCATTCCCTCCAAATAAGATCGGAGGCAGTTAACTGCTGGCTCAGGCTCTGCTCCCAGCTTGTGGGGATTCCCAGGGCTTGGTGGGTGATGGTGCACAGGACACCCCAATTACATGGCCAATGCTGGGTTGTCCCTACTGAGGGAGCTTCTTGGCCTGCTGCATCACCTCTAGGGCTTGGCAGAGGGCAAAGCTCTCAGCTCTTTGCTCTCCCCAGGAGTTGCAGCTGCTCCAGCCCAGGCTCAGCCTGGCAGAGGAGCTGCAAACTCGTGACACTTCCCTGAACATTGTTTCCAGGGAGTGGGAGCTGCATCCCTTCTCCTCCCTTCCTTTTTTCCTCACTTTCACTTCGAAAAAAAAAAAATTTAATGCAAGGAGTGGGGGTGAGATGAAAACTTCCATTTATACCCTGGTATATTTGGTATGAAAAACTGCACTTGAGACAAGCCCAGAGGGGACAAGCCCGAAGCCAGATCTCCAGCTCCTGGCATCCTGTGGGAGCTGGTCCCAGTAAATAGCTCCTGCTCACATCAGGAAAAGCGTTCACTGCCAGGGTGGAGGCAGCCCAGCAGCCGCCCACATTCTCCCATCCCACGCTCAGTCCCCAGGGTGGCCATGAGGGTACCCTGTGGTGTTCCAAGCCAAGGGATGCAAGTGCCTCCCTGCTACATCACAAGCCAGGAGCGTTAATTACCCCTCATTACTTTGTAACTACCCAGTAATTACGATATTCTCATTCTCCTGCCTGCCTCCCTGCACCCCGCAGCTTCATCCCAGTTAGGGGTGCCTCTTGATTATCCCTAATCTTGGCGTTGCAGCTGAATGCCAAAATCCCCATTTCCCTGTAATTTGCACTGCAGCAAAGCAGCCCCAGCTAAAGCTGCCCTGGCTTTTGACTGTGGAGCTTGTTGTTCACTAATTATCCTCTAGATTCACCAGGATGATGGAGGAAAGGGGAGATGTCCCCTGAGATGGCCATGGGAACCACAGGGGACACAGAGCTGTGCTAGTCCCGTCTTGTACTGAGTGTGTAGGTGGGCGACAGGCAGTCTTTGCAGGAGAGCAGCAGAGGAACACACTTGTGTGGCTGAGACCTCCCAAACTCATTCCACTCCACGAAGGCTCCCTGCTTATAGGGTGCACAAAGCATCTCAGAGCCCCCCCTCCAGCCAGGAGAGGGTTTATCCAGGGCAGCTGCGTGGGTTTCTCCGGTTGCTGTAGCAAATTGGAAGGCAAAGTGCCAATGTGAAGAATCTCATATTTTAGTCTATTTAGGGAATTCCTTATTTTGCTTATTACTCATCCTGCTTAGGGAAACTGAGGCACGGGCACAAAGTCAGTGGCTTTGGCTGCAGGGATGTGATGCTACCCCAGAGCATGGCAGGGATGGGCTGTGTCCTGCCCTCCCCTGCCCACGAGTGGGAGTCTGTGCACGATCTGCTCTCTCATCCCCATCCTGCTGAGAACCAGGTTCCCGTCAGTCATTTCTCTGTGATGCAGGATTTGGAGAGATATCCCCAAGGTAACTACAGGGACTCTAACTGAGCTGAGAGGGCAGTGGCACTCCTGATCTGATGGCAAGGACCAGTGCATCCCTTTGCAGTGTGGGAATTGCTTGGATTTTCTTCCCAGGCAGCAAGGTCTTGGGTGGTCCTGCTATACCTTGCTGGTAGAAGGCAGGATTACTGCTAGGCAGGAGGGTTGATAGAGATTCTGAAATTAATGGAGTTTGGGAAGGAGGTAGCTTGGGTCTGATGCTTTTTGAGCCTTTTTAATAGGAAAAAAATAAATAAAAGGCAGCCCCCCCGGAAAGAAAATAAATGGCAAAGTCCATCAAAAGTGCCTGTAGTGCTCTGCTCGGCTGAGCATCCTCGGGTCACTGCTGGTCCTACTAGGCAAGAGACCCCTCTAGAGGGGATTGGATCTAGCTGGGGCGTGAGATGGACGGACGAAACAGAAGAAAGAGAAATCCCCAGCAATGACTATTGCAGGGAGGAATTAGCAGAGGTGAACGACCAATCCAGCTGTTGAACTCCCCCAAAAAGGTGCCTGCCAGAGGATCTGTATGCTGCCCCTCCCAAAAACCTTTCCAGGGCTGCAAACAGCTCCATAGCACCAGGTGTGCAGGTAATGCCTGTGGGGCTGCAACTGACCACTCAACCTTTTTATCACCATCTTAATGGCAGAAAGGGGAAAGCTAGGGGATTTTTATACTTAAAAAGACTCTTTTTTTTTGAAGCCTGGGGTGTTTTGTTCCCAGCATGGGGACTTGGCTGGGAACAGAGAGATCAGGACAGGGCAGTGGGGAGAAAACAACCCCCCAATTTCCCGTATTTGAAATTCCCCTTATTTGACCCCAGCAGTGGGAGAGGTTTGGGTTTGCTCAGCACAGGTGCAGGTTTTGGGCTGAGTCAGCAGCACGTGGCTGGCAGAGGCCCGGTCCCCAAAGCAGCAGCTTGGGGTTTTAGCCTTTCCCTGGGGTGAGTGCAGCCAGCATCAGCGCTTTAAAAAAAATAATGATGCAACGGAGGCGTGAATCAGCAAGAGGAAAATTCCCACCCTCCAGCACGGAAGAGGAGGTGGATAAACTACAGGCAGGGCTGTGCTGGACTCTGTGAGGTAACTTTGTGTCATGCAGAGTGGTGATGTGGGAACAGGGAGTCCAAGGATAGGCACGGAGCTGTGGTGCCAGAGCAGCAGGTGGGGTGGAGCAACGGGGCAATGTATTGAGGATGTTCAGCTGATGATCCTCCTGGCTTGAATTTTGGCTGCTGGGAAGCTTGGGAAAGCTGAGCCAGGTACCAGTCTCACAGAATCACTGAAATGTGAACTTTCTCCAAAACTACTGTCCTCTGTGGAGTGGCTGGGTCCCAAGCATCCCAGGGTGGAGGGATGCAGGAGCTCGGATACCTCTGCATGTGTTCACCAGCTGCAAATTTCTGATGCCTATATGCAGGGCAAAGCCTAACCTCAAAAACGGGGCAAAAAGTGTGTCAGGGAGGGGAAGCACCCCTGCAGTGGGATGTTGAGCTCCTGCACATCGTGATCCTGTGTTGAAGGGTCTTCTTCCACCATGCTTTGCTCTGTGGAGGAGCTGGAGCTGAGGATGGCTTAGGAGAGAGGGCACAGATATGGGACCGTATTAGCTGGCCAGTAATACACCCAAGATGAGCAGCACAATGGAGGCCATAAAGAAGATTGATGTGTGGATTAAAGAGACAGAGGGAAGAGAGACAAAGGCTAAGAATATAAATAAGTAAAACTCTAACCAGGAGTGCAAGGTAGAGGCTGGGCAGTAGACAGTGATTAAAGCAGGGACTGAGTGGCCGGAGGACTAGATAAACATGGAAGGGATGGGGAAACAGAGAAAAACAAGGTGGATAAATAAGCAGCAAGATGAGAGCAGTACCAGAGATCTGGGGGTAGGGAGAGCTGGGGACATGGAGCAGAGGGATAGGGATGTGGTAACCACTGTGCTGGGGGGCTTGGCATCTCCAGAGGAGAAAGAAATACAGCCCAAGCCCAGCATCTCCCAAATGCAGCTCATCTCAATTCCTCTGCCAAGCACCAAGTTACTTTATATGACTTCCTATTTTCCCAGCTATCTGCTCAGACATTAATTTTATGGCCCGAGTCAAAAGAGCTATTTGAAACAAAGTGAGTGGCACCTCGGTGCTGATTCCCAGCAGCAGCAAGGCACCGTAAACCTGCACCACGCTGCCTTCCTGTGACCCTTAATGAGCTCCTGGCCCAGCTGCACTATCAGTTGCATCACCTCGCACCCCAAAAAAATGCTGCAAAATATGTATGCTTACACATATCGCATGCACACTGCTCCTATTAATACTCATAGTGGGTTTTTCTGCTGATTTTAGGGTGCCAGGGCACCGGGGAAGATGCGGGGATGTCCCAGTGTTGGAAAGCTGGAGAGGGGCAGAGGAAAAAGCAGAAAATCTTGCTCACACATGTGGACATTTTCAACAGTTAAACATCTTATGGAGGAACACGCCTCCCATTAAGAGGATTAGATGCTCTTTTTATGGCATGGCTCTAAAAATGAGCTAGGGTGGAGAAAAAGCCTACCCTGGTGATGCGTCACTCTCTGCTGCAGCCGTCGGGTCCTTATGTATCCAATGGGGTTGGATGCTGGTGGGGTCGAGGGACGGTCATCTTTTCCTGGGGACTGGAGCCAGAAGGCATGCTTGCACCCTGGGGCACTCCCCCAGCAATCGTGCTCTCCTCATTGTTGGAGACAAGTTTTTACAACTGCTTGGGCAGAGAGTAGTTTTTACAACAGTTTTTACAACTTCTAGAACTGCTGAGTTTCAGTTTTGGTGTCTCAAAATAGGCTGTCGTTAAACTGTCAGGATGGCAGGTCCCTTTGATTGTCAATTATTCTTCTTTATTGTATCGAAGACACTCAGCAAAGGCCAAAAATTAAAATAATCTAGGTGATTTACTCTTCTTTGTAATTAGAGTTAGTAATTAGACTTTCCTTCATAACATGATGAATTTGTGTCCAAGAAGCACTGGCAACATGGAATTTTCAGTAGCCCTACCCCAAGATCCGAAACCTTCTGGCTCATTCATGTCAGAGAACCATGGGGGCATCACAGTAGTGTCACCAACATAGCTTAAGTGGAGGATGGATCCCCCAGCCCCATAAATTTTGAGACCTTTCTCCTTCATTTCACCAGCTCCAAACAGCCAGCCATGCCTGGGATGCCTCTTCTTCAACCCCAAGGTGGGGAGGACCTCACACCACCTCAGATGATGAGTCCTGATGAGACCAAACAATTGCTACACTGTTATTGGGAAAATAATGGAGAAAAATAGAGACAATTGAAAAATAAGTAGCATGGGAAGGAATATCTGAGGTCTTTCCATTACATGGAGGCTCTCCTCAGGATCTAGCTCCAATGGGGAAGGAGAGTGCATGTGTGGAGTACCAAATAAAGGGTTTTCCCACCATCTCCCTCTCCTCGGTGCTCACCAGAGATGCTGCAGTGATGTTTTCTCTGGAAACACACTAGGATAGTGTGTCCTGCATGCAAGAGAGCATCTCCCATTGGCTTTCAATGCTCAAGCACGCTCCCATTGGGATGGATTTATCTGGTCACAGTTTTAGATCTGTGACTTCAGATTTGTCTTCCGGGTCTGCTGGGCTTCCTAAAAATAAAAGAGAAAGATGTTAAAAAGTTGCTTTTGCTGATTCCAGCCCTTCAAAAAAGGGGTCTGTTCAAGAGCTGAAGGACTGAGTAGCTCGTTTGGGTTATTAATTAATTCATATCAGCATTCTCTTTATTCTCTATGACCCTTTCACGTGGTCCTGGTGCCACCTCTCCACAGGGTGACCATGATCAAGCCCCCTCATCCTAGCCATCCCACCACATCCCATCACACATCCCCATCACCTGCTTCATCCTCAGGCTGTGGTGAATTAAGGCTGTGTTTGCTCTTGGGTCTTATAGGGTTTATTATTATTTTTATTTTGGCCTTTAATTGGAAAGGAGAGATGACGTTTTGGGAATTGTTTTCCATTTGGTTTAATTCATTTTTAATCAGCTGACGGTAATGATTTGATATAGACAATTTTCCCCAACTGAGGTTAATCAGGACAGAGCAAGCCTTTCACTCGGCATTATTTAGAGAGGCATTTTATAGAAATACTGTTAGAGAAGTTATTTAACCATGTATTTGTTTTCATTGTATACACAGCTTTTTCATGGGCTTCCTGGCATTTAATGCTGAGAGATTTTATTTATTTTTGTCATTTGGAGGGAAATCAGGCCTGCCAAAGTGCCCAGGATGTATGGCCCCGGAGGCTGCAGTAATCTGTTCAGACCATCTGGGCCCCGGCTCCTGGAGCAGCCCCTGGGAGAGCTGGAAAGCTTTAACAGGTCCCATCCCCATCAGCCTGGAAGCTGGAATTTTTTGGAGATACAGTGAGGAAGAGATATTCCAGTGGGGATGTGCCAGCTCCTGTCGGTCCCTGCAATGCAATGCTGCTCTCAGTGCAGCATTTCCCTGGCATGAGCAAGGTTTAGTCCCTCAGGGGCTGAGTTTTGCTCTGGTGGGTTGGAGATGGGTTGGGGGCAAAATTAGACCATGAGATGGTGCCAACCTCATGACACTTGAAATTTAAACCATGATACAGCTGAATGGTCCAGCAGCCAAGCTCCAGAGCAACACTTTCCAGCGGCAGGGAGCAGCAAGCATCCATGCTGCCTCGAAAAACACCCTCCCTGGGGCAGTAGGGAGCAAACCCAAACCCAAGCTGCTGAGCTCTTGCAAATATTAATTTACTCCCACAGGTAGGAGTGTACATGGGTATTCCTAAGGTTCCAGGCACACATAGACACCTGCTTGCCAGCAAAGCCCCTGGGGCCAATGCTTTACAAGGAAACACCAGCATTATCCTGGTGGTTCTTGACCTGTCAGAGATGCTCAGGGATCGTAGAGTCCCCTGGCACGAGCGGTGCCTGCACGGGGCTACACTCGCTTTTGTTTTTGTCTTGTTGCAAGGAGTAAAGCATCTGTCTGGAGATGGTAAATTATCCCCTCAGCTGGTGTATAGCTAATGTAATTAAGCTGCATTTAAAGACTCCCCAAGGTGCTCCCTTCTCAGCCTGGTAGTTTGCAGCATGCTTGCTCCTAACTGCAGCTTGTCCAGCCCAGTGCATCCCTCTTGGGGGACCAGCATCCCCAGCTGCCGTTTGCAACTGGTTTGTCATGGGGAGGGGTGGGGGGGATAAAAGCCATTCTGCTCAGTCCAGGTCCCAGGCAAAAGATGATGGATTATTTGCAGTCTACAGTCATCCATGCATAGTGGAAATTGCCCGCTGTTAGAGGATGTGGGCTGCCAAGCAGCCGGATCTCTGTGGAAAATGGGGCCACCCCAGTTCAACCCCAGAATTATTTACTGACCTCGCCAAAAATGTCCAGCACCTCAAAGTCTGCAAAAAATCTCAGTGACATACTGCCTATCGTAATTCTGCATTTTACATCAGAGAAAGCTATGTTTCCTTTTAATTTATAAAAATTCCCAGATGTTCCAGCTCCAGCTGTTCAGTGAGCAGCCTGGGCACACAAAACCACTAGCGAGGGCTTAATGCAGGTGTTACTTTAATCCTGAAGGTGTTTGCCACCACACTGCCCACTTTTTGCCAGTTTCTTGCTTTTATTTAGTAAAAACCCCAAGATATATGTTCAAGCAGGCAGCAGGTTGTGGCAGTGAGGCCGCTTGCTCAGGGAATCCCATTTTATCGTTTTTAAGGGACAACCTATGGCTATAGAGTAAAACCATTAAGTCAGGAGAGCCAGTTTCCATCCTGGCATGGCTTTAAAAATATGTCTGTACCTTCCCAATTCTTCAAGTCCTTCCTCTTGAACCCAAAAGAGCTTAAACGCCTCACCTCCCTCTGTTATATTCAGCCTTACCCACTTGATTGCCAAGGTGTGGACAGGGCACTACTAGGTGCTCTCCCCAGATCCCCATGGGAATGGTGTGCCAAGCAAGAGTCCCAGTTGTCCCCATATCCTTTTGGGGAAGGCACCGCCCCGTGGTCTGCACTGAGCTCAGCTCCATCGTATACCTTGACAGGCAGGGAAGCAAATAAATAATGAGAGAGAGATGCTAATTGCTTTGAATCCCTTTCTCTGGACTGATTTACCCAAGCCAGATTTAGGAAAATCTCCCCCAAATTCTGCAGCATTGCCTTGAGGGCTGTTATCTGCCCTGTATGCGGCATGGCTGGATCCCATAGTTCACTCCCCCTTCATTAGCTTTTAATCAGCTTTCCCCTCCCAGTGCTTCTCAGTGGCATCTCAGAGGAGTTGCAGTAGCACAGGGTCACCTCCCCACCACCACCCCTTTACTTCTTTATATCTTTTATTATTCCCTCTGAGCCCTATTGCCTCTTAGCATTGCTAAACCAAACAGAGCACAAAATCTGATAAGCGCAAGGTAGCATTTTTTTCCCCCTGCGGGATACATTATTTACAAAGCTTATCGATTGTGGGAAATAACCCAGGGGCGTTCAAACATGAGCTACATCCTCTCTTACACCAGAGATGTTAATTACCTGCAAGCTGTTACCGGCTCATCTGCTACTGCGCATCGCCTGCAGACTGATACGGTTTAGGGACGCCAGAAAATATCACTCATGAGTGGTTGCATCGCACCCTTTCCAGCAGCCCCCCAGAGCCGCTGGAAACGGGCATCACTCTCACTTTAAACCCCATGTGCTGCATCAGTCATCCAAATTTACCTGCCTTAGCTCCCAGCCATCGCTCCGACTCTGCCTTTCGCCGCCGCTCTAAGGAGCTCTTTAGTACCTTCTTTAGTATTTCCCTGCCTTGACAGTTCTTATAGGAAGTCAGGAAGTCACCTCTCAATCTTTGTGATAAACTAAGCAGACTGAGCTCTCTTAAACCTGGCAGTTTCCTCATCCTTGGGGAGTTTTGCAACTCTCTCTGTAACCACTCCAATCTCTCAATGTCCTCTCGAGGAGTGTGGGCATAGGACCCACCGGCATGGCACTTGTACTCAGCTGCATCAGTGCTATATACGGGACAAAACGGTACCCTACTCCTCTGTGGCACCCTAAATGAGACCCTGCTCCTCTCTGGTGCCTTAAATTATGCCCTGCTCCTCCCTCTGTGCATCGAGGCACTCCCTGTCCTTTTACCATCATGTAGATCCATCGCTGCCCCAGGGGCAGAAGAGCCCATCTCAGCGCCTGTTTTAGATGCACACTGTGTATCTTGAGTCTATGATATTTCAGGTACAGAGGAAGGACTGTGATTAGCTGATAAGACGTGGTCTATCATGCCCTGAGCATGCTGGATGAGCCAGGCAGGCTCCTTCAGGAACCATGCTGTACTCCGTATCACTTCCATCAGACTAAGAGGGATGCAACACTGCCAGACCCCTGTAACCACTGAGTGAGGGGTACAGCACTGGTGCAAACTGCCCTGTGCTGGCCAAGAGGCTTTCTCCCTCCTCTTTGTGCTGATGAAAGAGCTGGCAAATGCCAATCCTGAGTTTCTCAGGGTGGTTTCTGGAAGACGAAGGTTTTGGGGGGAGTACAGGCAGATCTGGCAGCACAGCTGAAACCGTAACACAAGGGAGAGCAATAGCAACAGGATATGGTACTCAGGCTTGGACCACAAGAATTTATGAAAGGCAGTACCTTTGCAACAAAACCACTTCTTCCACTAATATTACACTGATATCCTTTTTATTAAAAAGAACAAACGGTTCATAGAGCTGTTGTCTAGAAAAATCAGAGAGGGTCAGGGATGCTGGTCCATGCAGACAGGAGGAAAAGAGTCCTCTAGCTAGAGGATGTGGTTGTACCCATCAGGGAAGCTGCAACAGTGATGAGGTGAGTGATAACGGAAAGATAACATCAGTAATTAGGCCTGCAACAGAGATTAAATGCTGTGATTGCAATGGAGGACAGCAATGGGATGAAGGCTCCTGCTCAGGGTTGGTTGGTGCAAATCAGTGTACTACCACTGACCTGCCTCAGCTCACACCCCAGTACCCATCCCAGGTCCTCTCTTCAGGGAGAGGAGAATGGCCAATAAAGGAAGCAATAACAGCAAAAAACTATAAAACCGTAATGAAAAATAATTAAAATACAACTACTGGTATGGGGATAATTACAAATGCAGGGAAGGTGGCGGTAACCGCGCTGTACGATGAAGGTAATGAGTAGCACGGAACAAGAAAGGCATGCTGCTGGTGATGGGACTGATGGAAGCACCGACTTGTCTGGATGGAGACAGAGATCTCAAAATTGTAATGGGAATAATTATGACTGTAATGGGGTGGTAATAAAGATAATGGAATCGTAATTGAGGAGGGGATGTCTGTAAAGGAGGAGGTGCAGATAACAGCCGTATAAAGGAGATGATAAGGAAGATAATGGACGGTAATGGAGTTGTTGTTAAAGGTAATGAAGTTATAATGAGGTGACAACTGCATCAGGTAGAAGGGATGGTTGGTTTAATGAGGACTATGATGCAGAGAGGACTCTATTGCTAATTCGTCATGACAGACAGTGCTGGAGGTGACCATGAGGCTAATAATAACTGAAGGGGTCAATCGTTAAGACAAATGCAGCCACACAATGATCACAGCAGGACTGCAGTCCCTGGAGATGCAAGAGGTGGAGGTGCAGATCCCCTGTGCTGCAGCACAAGATACAAGGCAGAGGAGATTACAAAAAGCACCACAACAAATGACCTGTACAAGTCCTGCAAAGTTTGCTTCCCTTTTGGCCATGTCCCCAGTGAAGTTAGCCCATGGGCAGAGACGATGGTGACGGGGGCCAGCTGATGACCATGGGGGTAATTAGCAAGGGTAGAGCTAGTCCTTGCAGTGCTGGGACAGAGACACAAGTGAGCAAATCAGCTTGCAGTGATATTAGGCAGTACCACAGGTGGACAATTCAGACAGCAGTTGATGGCATCATGCACTGAGATGATTCTTTTCACTCCTCTGTAATGCATCTGCTCTTCACATGCCCTTGAAGCTCACCCAAAGGTCCCCAACACTTCCTTGAAGAGCAGGTCACCCTCCCACAGCTGCTCGCACAACGCCAGCCAAGCCCTTGCCTGCCTGCCACTGCTCCTCTATCCACAAGCCCAGTTATCCTGTCAGAGAAGATTAAATTGGTTTCACACGACTTGTTCTGAACAAACCAGTGTTGGTTGTTACTTTCTAACCTCATTATCTTCCAGGTTCTTACAAATTCATTGCTTAATAACTACTTCTTGCATCACTCCCTGTTTTGAAGCCTCTAACTCCTGGGGTCGCCCCACTACAGCTCTCAGCCTGCTCTGGGTTTCTTGCAGCTCTTGGAGAAACCCTGAACACTCCCAAGGCTGGGTTAGCTCTGGAAGTATGGCGAGGGGGGATTTTGGCAGGCCCTGCCAACACAAGCACATCTGACTGATCTAAATACCCTGGAAGGCCTTCTCCCCACTGTCGAAGCTGGGCTCCTGCCCACTATAATTATCCTGTCATAATTAGCTGGGTGCAAGGGAAGGCTGACACAAAGCCTGTGCTGAATCCCTCAGCTTTCCTCCTCCATTGAAGCAATGTGCTCAGGCTTTCTTCAGCTCTCCTTCTTCCTACATTTTCACAAAAGGGTTTTTTGCAGTCTTTAACTGGACAGCCCACTGAAGATCATTCTGCACCCACACATCTCCAGTTTCATATTTATCTGCACAGCTGCTGCTCTGCTCTCCCCATCACTGGGTCCCTGGTCTCAGTTTCCCTTTTGTGCAACTCATATTTGGATCTGAGGACGATCAGGTCTCTGCACCACCTTCCTCTTGTTCTTCTGCATTGGGATGGGTTGCTGTGGTGCTCTTAACATAGCTGCTTTAGGTAATTGTCAGCTTTCCTGCACTCCTTATCCCTCAGATTACCTTCCCTAGAGATGTTACCTACTGGTTCCCTGAGTATTTTGCAGCCCATTATCCATACTGTGCTATTCTCACTCCATTTGTTGTGGCACTGCAGTCTCCACTATTTTGCAACTTGTTTTCTGAAATTACCCTTCTATGTTTTTCAGCCAGTTCTGCTCTATTAGCCTAAATCAAGGCCTAAATAGCAGCTGCTCCAGTAGCTTTTGCATCATTGGAAATGAGAAGTTCCACTAACAGACCCAGAATGGCCTGTTCTGCTGTATCACTTTCCCAAGAGATGTTGTCGTGCTTTAAGATGCTGTTACCACCATGCTGTACCATGTGGAGGTAGCGTGGGTAGCAGGAGAACCCCTCATGCTCACTCACCTTCTTCTCATAACTCACATGAGGTCTGTCCCATCACAGTTTCACTCTTAAGCCACACACGTCAAAGCAGCCTGTTGTTAACCTTCAGGATAAGCACACACTGGTTTTGGTGCATTCCTTTACTTCATTGCCAGCTTGCTCTTCCCCAGCAAGCCATGCTGGGTCCTATTTATCCCACCAAGTCCCTGTAATGCTACTTAAGCCCTAGACTGAGCAAGGTACTAAGATCATCACCTTTTTTATTTGCCATGCTCAGTCACAGATGTACAGACACATTCTGTTATTTGCTTTCTCATCCCTTTTCTGATCTTACTGCCTACTTTTTTCCTGCCATTTGTTGGTGTTTCTTCTGTTTCTGCTGATGTGTGCCACATCCTCACTTTGATGGCAAGCTGGCATGACCTTTCCTTATTATTTCCTTATTATTGAGGAGATCCCAACCTCAAGGGCTCCCCATACATGTCAACGGCCTCTGGTTCTGCTCCACCAAGGTGGTGAGCCTGTCTCCACCTGCCACCTCTTCGCTCGTTTCACCCAGAGATTCCCAGAACCTTTGCAATTCTGCTCCTGCTTACAGGAGAAAGGTTTTAATGGATTTAAAGTACCATCTGCACATGCTCAAGAAGAAGGGGAGAAGCATCCCCCAAATTCTCAAGCAAATATCAGGAGGTAAAAAAAAAAAAAA
>VXBW01000096.1:68423-87442 GCA_013400375.1 Thinocorus orbignyianus
AAAGAAGAATGAAGGAGGTCGCACTAGCCTCAGAGACAACCTTGGGACATTTTTTATCACCAAAAGTCCATTTTTAGTCACAGATGGGACTTTTTCTTCTTAATCACTTTCCTAACAGAAAACCATGAAGTCACAATAACCTAACCCACCAAAGGGAAAAGCAATTGAAAGCCCTTTCTCTCCTGGCTAGTCGCCAAATCAAACCCTGCTAGATATACAGGGGGGAGGAGCAGAATACACTGCAACAGGTCTCCTGAAGGGAAAACAGCAAACAAGGGTAAAGATAGGAGGGGAAATTGGAAGAGAAACTTGGCCCAACTTCAGGATGAACTTGTGCATAGCGCCTTTAATGACTAACCAGCAGTGGCTGCCTGGGGAAGTTGGTAGAAAAACCTCCCATTTTTGTCATCATCAAACTCTCCAGCCCTGACAAATACTGAGTCGGAAAATATGCGAGCACTGTCATGTAACAGAAATCGAGGAAAGCAATAGAGCCTTGAAGATAAACTGTAATATCTGGCTTTCACATGTCATTGCTTGGGAGGTTTGTTCTGGAAAGCTGTCCCTCATCTCCAGTATAGGGCTATCCAGGAAGCTCAGGAGGAGTTTATATGAGGATTTCAGGGGCTTTGGATATTTGCTGGTCATTTTGAAACAGAGCTGCTTACAGTTGTCTGCAGTAGGAGGAAAACCTGAAAAAGCTAGAACAGAAGCAAAAAAAGCAAACCCCATGCTAGTGCATGGGAAGACACCAGTGGCACAGAGATGGAAAGGATCGATGCCTTGTCCACCAGTCTTAATATAAAGCATTTAAGCCATTTGGAGCCTGCTTTCCTGCAGAGCTCTTTTCTCAGACAGTGCTCAAGTGCTGCAGCAATGTTATCCACACTGAGAAATGCCTGGGGCTGAGGTCTCCCCCAGCCCAGGCCCCCACGTTTGTGGGTGAGTGGCTGTGATTTCCTTTGGGGATGGAAAGATAGATGCAAAGAACAAAAGTGAAGGCTGAGGGAATTAAAAAAACAAAAACAAAACAAAAAAAAAAAAACAAAAAGAGCTGACAACACGGGCTGCCAGAGGGAGACTTGGAACAGGACTTCCCTTCCTACTGAAGGGAAAGTCCACAGAGTAAGAGCTGAACTTTCCTTTTGCTCTGTGCCACATGCTTTTCATTAAGTTCCCACTCTGATGTCTTCAGAGCCCCTGGGCAGCAGCCAAAGCTCCTCCAGGCTCCATCATAACCCAGGTGACTTTGGCCAGGGGGGCCAATTTGAGTACTGGGGTGAGCACAGCAGCAAGGCTTGGTGCCATGGGGCAAGGTGATGCACCAGGACCCAGAGGCATCCAGGTTTCTGCAGCTCCTGTTGCTAGTGGCATCATCTGCATCCTCATACCTCATCACAGGGACATATCCTGCTACCATTGAGGGATTAATCAGCCTTGAAATATAGTGGGAGGGTAGAAAACCAATAATAAGTATGTGGTGATCCCCCAAGGATCTGGCCATAGCCACATCTGTCTGTCTCAAGCTTACACAGACCACATCAGCATGGAAATTAACAGCAAAAAATAATAAAAATAACTTCAAAAGAAAATATAAGATCAACTTTTTCAGGCATTGTGTGCTTGCTTTGACCATATCCTGTGCTCAGCAAGCAGCTTCACCTCGTGTAAGCCCACCCACCCAGGCAAGCAGCCCTGCTGCCAAAGGGGAAAGCCCTCACATGCACCACGTGCCCCATTGCATCTCTGCTCAGGCTTGTGAGGACGGGTATCAGCATCTGGGCATAACACCAGGATGTTTCCGAAATACCTAGAGAGAGAAGTAAATAAAAAGGAGATAAAATTCCCCATTATGCAAGAGAAGAAATCATGTTATTTTGGCTATTGCAGACGCCCAGCTGTCACTGTATGCAGCTCAAGCTCCCTGAGAAACCGTACCCTGTGGGAAAGTCCTACAGGATGCAATAGCAATGAAGCCAACAGAGCTCCTCTGAAACCTGCAGGATTTAATAGTTCAGGATATTCTTTCTAATAGTGGTTTTAAAGGTTGGGGGGTTTTGTGTATGGCAGTGAGAATTATTCTTGCAATTTCATAAAGCATGGTCCACCAGAAAAACTGTAAGAGAGCTATTTTTTATTCATCTCTGTATTGCTTTCAAAGGGGTAAAAACCCCAGGAAACGTAACACAATTTGTGTTTCCCCAGACTTACAGTTTGTATTTAATTCTTAGTTTAAGTTTTGCAAGGCTCTAAGAGTTTAACTCTCTACTCCCAGTATTCATGGCTGTTTAGTTTGGAATTAAATTCAGGTATATCACAGCCAAGGAGTTGGAGGTCACAGATCTTGCCAGGACCCAGCTTTGGGCTAAACCCAAATGTGCATGTTCCAGCCTGGGGTTTGCCAGACAAACAGACAGAGGGAGGTTTCATGGCCATTGCTGTGGTGTCCAAGTAGGGAGATCCTGACTTGGGTGTTTTAATATAAAAAGTCATAAGCAGTTGGCAAAACTCAGAGTCAAACCACCTCCTATGGGAACACACTGCTGCAAAGGCTGATGTTCCTTTCCCCTCACCTTCATGGACAACCGTGCCAGAGCCATCAGTGGCAATGTCACCTCCTTGCCAATTTGTTGCTAATGTAGAAATTAAAGATCTCTTAAAGAAATCTTTTGACCTGGAGGAAGCACATCAACAACAGTAGAGTTTCAATAATGAGCATTGTTCAGTGTGTGTGTACACGGATATATGAGTTCATTCCTCCCCCAGGACATAAGTTTTTGCTTCATTTATGTGTCAAAAATGTTCAAGTCTTATTTCTTGTGAACTCTTGGGCTGTTCAGAGGTATGGGATCTGCCTGGGACAGTTGGGGTGAAGTGCTTGGAGGAGGAAGAAGAGAAGGGAGGCTCCTCTGATCCAAAGGAGAAGTCCTGCCGAGATAGGGCTGCCTTGTCAAAGTTATGCAGCATCACAGGTCCCCACATGGGGGGTTGCATTGTGGCATTCAGGAGAAGGGAGGGAGGGATGCAACATTTGGCTGT
The DNA here is from genome assembly GCA_013400375.1 of Thinocorus orbignyianus. Classification (NCBI taxonomy): domain Eukaryota; kingdom Metazoa; phylum Chordata; class Aves; order Ciconiiformes; family Thinocoridae; genus Thinocorus; species Thinocorus orbignyianus. The sequence continues at coordinate 71,463 of VXBW01000096.1, forward strand.
CATATTTGACACCTTTCATTTCAAGCTACTCACTCAACACACACACACACCCCTCCAAGGGATGTCCATTTGCAGTCTCTTCTCTTAGGAATGTAAAACAGATGTTACAGTGAAGTCCTGGGGACCTCACACCCTCCTACCAGCACCATGACTGTCCTGCAGCACCAAGCACCCCGCCCACAGCCGGTATGAGCAGGGTAGAGACACCACAGAAGCTGGTTTTGGTGCAGTCAAGACATCCTTGCTGTCTTTGGCCACCTCTGCTTTCAGGGAACATGATTTTCCCCACCTGAATGGTGCAGAACACCAGTAAGACACAGGGGTTGCACAGCACCCATTGCTGCTGGGAGGCAATCTACATGCAGATGGGGGAAGAAGTTGTCTTCTCCAAACACTGCTTTTGAGCCTAGGACTATGACATCATCTCCCACAGCAGACTGGAACACCAGGATGGCACAGCCTTGGATTCATGAGGTGTTTCACCTGGGCATCAATCTAGTCTGAGTCAGTCTCTTCTGTCAGGCAGCAGCGGCTCTGACATTGCACCATAAGGGCTCGGCCTAAAAATAAAATTAGAAAGGAAAAAAAAAAGAAAGAATATTCTCACCCCAACCGTGTCCCAGAGCCTCCTGCAGGATGCAGCTCTCTTCTCCCCTCAATCCCAAAATCCAGGAAGTTGAGAATGCAACTCTGAATTGAACATGTAGACTTGTAGCAACATCAACTGCTTCCCACAGAAGATCGGGAGCTCCCCATGGTGCTATCTCCTTCCCTCATTTTTTGGGGCAGAAAGAAATTAAGCAAAGAAAGCATCAAAAGACCATGCTAAGTCCCAGGTAACTGGTGCACATGGTTGCAGCTGTCACGCTCACATCACTTGCTGCCTTCTTCACAGTCTCAGTCATACTCTCTGGAGCAGTATATCTGGGTGATTTAATCCTCCCCTGGCAAGCTCAGCTCATGGGCAGGATCTGGCTCTCTGCAAAGGTCACTCTGCTTTCTTAGCATCAGCCCTCCAGCCAGGTTTGGCAGCAGGACATCAAAACCCAGCAGAATGCATCTTTACAGCAGTTTCTGCTCTCTCGACTTAGACAGTGTAAGGTTACTCAGAAAACAAGTTATCCTGAAACACTGCTTGAGAGATTTCCTTAAAAATAAATGTTCAGGTTTGTGGAACATTTTCCAAATACAGCCATACAAAGCTAACTTCACACAGGTCTGCGAACTGCTTTGACATGCCCCGGTTTGCCTTTGCCAACTGGCACATTACTCCAGCAGCCAGACCCAGACTGCAGCCAGGAGCTGGAGCAGCACCCACGAGATGCTCCACTGCTCACAAACCTGCTGCTCACAAGTTTACTTTTGCTCCCTCACTGTCTTATCTTGTCCTAGGTCCCATTTTTCTGTGGATTTTGCAATATCAGATGGTCTCTCCCAGCAGCCACAGTATTGCCTCCCAGCCCCAGGAAGCAAAGACTTCCACAACCAATACACTTTTATGGGTATTTAAGATTTGATTTAAGCTCCTGCTGTCACAGCAAATAGAAAAAAAAATTCAACGTGCCAAGAAAGACTGACATGAAATGCAGGCAAGTTTCCATCAGCTATCCCAAAAAAACCTATGCTAACAAGAACATAACTACAGACCTGAAGCAGACAGCCAGAGGCGTGCGAGCATGGTGGAATCACCAGATAAGTGTCAGATGAACAGATCCCATCAGCATCTGCACTTTTTATTTCAGTACTTCAGGTTTCCCAAACTAAGAGAGACACTTCTTTTTAAACCCAGCTCAACAAGAACTCACACTTTCTTATGGTGGAAAGTGCCCAGTGAGACCATAAGCATGTCTGCTGCGGGAGAGATGGACCCACTATAGGTGCACATGTGATGATGGTCCAATGTTGAAGCACTTCCAAAGTCAGGTAACAAGTCATCATCTCTTCCATATCTCATGAGCCTGCATGAGCCTCACACAGCCATAAATCAATTTCCAGGCTTTTTCAGAATTGGATTCATAACACTGAAGCCTCAAGTTGTGCTTACTCGAGTGCTCCACAGGAATTCAAAGGTCGCTGAAGTGCTTTTCGAAAAATATTACTTAAGCTCCTTGGAAAGGCGGGTACTTCAGTGGGGGCTCTATCAGGTTTATAATCATGTAGTAGAAGCATTATCCCATGGTTTAAGTGCATCAGAAAATGTAAAAACATGACACCAGCAAGGGAAAACAGAGTTTGTTGAGTTGTTGCTGCTGACGTGGTTTTAAATTAATCTATCGAGAGGGAGCATTGCAGGATTGCAGGGGCGAAGAGGAAGGGGGCAGGGGCACATGACAGTTTCCCGTCTGGCAGCTTCTCCCCATGCAGATGCACCGCATCCAGCTGGAATGAGACCCCTCTTCCAGCACTAACAGCCGTTCTCACCACTTCCTAGGCAAAGCACCCAGAAGAATCCTGAGGGCACATGGACGATATTTGCCTAATTTGCTCAGGGCAGAGGTTTCCAATGTCTCCAGTAATCCCAGCTGGGGATAGCCCCGCTGCACTGAGATCAGGGCACCACCAGGCATAGAGCACCAATTGACTAGCCCTTGCTTGTAGGACACCCATTGTCCCCATCCCTACAGTTGCACTGCATCCCGAGATGTTCTCGCCCTAGCTGGCTCCCACTTTCACTGTACGGCCAGTTCTTATGGAAAGAGTTTTCACTCAAGCCCAGTAAATGCATAACAGAGAAGCTTTATCTAAAAATAAATAAAATAAAAAGCCTCAGAAGGCCATTATAAAAAGCTTACACCCACTGAATGACCTCAGTTGCAGTTGTGCCAGCTCAGGACTGTGCACTCCAGTGACTTTAGGAATCACTGCTTTACCTGATAATCCTCAAAACTAGAGCAAACCTTTGATTATTATTTTCTTTTTTAATAAAAGCATAAATGTTTTGCCTCCCGGCTTTGGCAAACAAAGAGTATCTTATTGCATTCAACTGTTCCTCTAAATTTTATTTATATCATGTCAAAGCTAGTATGCTCCAAAGCACCCATGTTTAGTTGGACAGAAAGACTCTGGGGTCACCCAAGAAAAGCTTGCAAAAGGTTCAGAGCTGTGGAAGCAGCAGAGAGGCAGTATAAAAGCAGCTCTGAGAAACAGAGCATCATGCAGGCACACAATGAAGTCCTCTCGTGAACCAAGCCCCCCTTGAAACAACTAGTGAGAAACATGGGGTGGGAGATGGGTAAAGTGACAAGAATTTCCCACCTTATCTTCTCCCATCCCATGCTTGACAGCCAGCTCTGAGGATTGGATTGGATGTTTTTCTTAAATGTCATGCTTCTCGGGGTGTCAAGACTTAGAGAAGATACTTGAATCCCCTCCAAACACATGTCTTTCCTTAAGAATAACTGCCATACCCTTTTAGCATCCCAACTTTGCACAAGAGTCCACCACACATCAAAAAATGCAGTATATAAATATAATCTTTATATTTATCTGTACATATGTAAGCATTATATATTTTTACATATAATCGTGAGAGATACAGAAGACAATACAAGGAGGTGCAGCAGAAACCCAGCATAATAAATACACCTGAACACCACAGTACAGAACACAGCCGATGGATGAGCTTCCTCCTCCAAGGGTCCCAAGCAAGGCCCTGGTCACACTTCTCAGAGACCATCAGCATACTAAAATATACACTAGAACAAGACAGAAACAGCACTACAGGATCCTCTATCCTTTCTTCTGCACAGTACCAAAAGCCAGCACTCCCCTAGTTATCCCACCAAACTTGAGATGCTCCCCCTTGGAAGACCAGTCCTACAAAAAACAAGTTAACTCCCCCTTTCTTCTCCCTCTTACCCACATCTTCTATCTGTCAAGAGCATCACCAACTACAGACATTCACTATCCTCCAAAGGCACAAAACCCCCCGGCCCCTACCTGTACCATAGAAAATCTACTCCTGATGTGACCTCGGTTAACATAAACAAGCACAGAAATCAGTAGATCAGCCACCTTAATTACTTATGGAAGGTACCACCCCTTGCAATTAGCCATCTCACCTGTGAGAGCTGCAGCAGGTATAAAAAGGAGAAGCAGAGGGTGAAGAAGATTGAATTTCAATATAACTGTTGTTAGAGATGCTTGGCATTTCTTTGGTTTCTCCAGACCAGCTAGGGCAGATACGTATTTAGCATGGTAGATGTCCTGCAAGGAAATGTAATCATGTATGAGAATGTCCATTAATGACTTGCAGTCAGACAACCTTCCATTGGAGCATCTTGTGGCACTGTGCAACCAGTAGTGAGTGAAAGTGCCTCTACAAGGCACACTAAGTTTCATGGTCCAGACACTGTACACTAAGTGCCAGCTGTGCTCTGGCTTTCTTAGAGTGTCCATCTACTCGGGCAGAGCACTCCTGCAAAAGAAGGTCTGAGATGAGTGTAGGCCTGTAATTGTGCCTGGGATTGCAGTGTCCCAGGTGCAGGACCCTGCACTTGGCTTGGTTGAACTTCATGTGATTTGCACTAGCCCACCTCTCCAGCCTGTCCAGGTCCCTCCGGATGGCATTCCTTCCCTTTGGTGTGTCGACCGCGCCACTGAGCTTGGTGTCATCAGCAAACTTGCTGAGGGTGAGTTCCATCCCACTGTCCGTGTCTCTGACAAAGACGCTAAATACTACTGGTCCCAGTACTGAACCCTGAGGAAAACCACTCTGCATTAAAAGAACATTATTTGCCACTTATTTCACTTATATATATATATATATGTATGAAAAAAAAATAGAAGAAGAAGAAGATTAGGTATCAGAAACACCACAGATCAGTTTTATTTCCTAGAGACCAGCCAAACATCATATTGGAGGTGGGCAAGGCCAGCCAGGATAGGAAGAGAACTCACCCAAATTTCAGATCACATTGTGAAAACTAGTATTTTTTCCAGTTTTAGCAGCAGTGTTATAAGGTTTTCTGTTTTCCTTTCTCACATGCACTTTAGTAGAATTTTGGACTTTGTTAAAGAAAAGTGCTCCACAAATAATCTCACTGGAGTTAGAGGACTTTGGGTTATTAAATATCTATCTAGAGGGGAAAATTAGATTGGCACCTCTGCACAGAAGTGTATTTCCTCCAGCTGGTGGTACTATTCATTAGGCTGTCATCTCAGCTTTTCATAGGGAGATAGCCCTATATTATTGCCATTTTTCAAAGGGTTTAAGCAGCAGTGGCAGCAGCAAGAGGTATCTGTGGAGAAAGAGCACAGCCAAGGTCAGGGTGGGAGTTAAATGCCTGGCTGCTGTTGTCCACCCTACCCACTCAGGCACACCAAACAAATCCCAAAACGGTGGATTGGAGCTTTAAAAAAGCCTTCCAAAACTGAAATAGCTGTGCCAGAATATAAGCCTGCTTGAAAGCCCCACGGTGATCTCCTCCAGAAGGATCACCTATCCCACTGTAAAATCCAACTGGAGACATCAAACGTGTGCAAGGTTTGGAATGTTACCTTGTCATCATCACCCTCTCAAGGAGGACCACTCTGAAATGTCAGTGGATCTGTCCCTTGCAGTGAGGAACCACCCAAGGCTGTGCCCAGGTGGGATCCTGCTTTGCCAGTGAAAGTTGAACAGTTTCTTCTGCCATTTCAGATGCGTTTTCCCATGCAGAACTTCTTGCACAATCTCTCAGAGGCTTCAGCACCAGATTTTTTACTCCTGCTGTAACACTTTGAACTCCAGCAGAACCACAGGGGCCCAACCAATCATACCATGATACATCTCAAGCCTTGTCAGATGGTGGCCTCACTAACAGTTTTCCAGAGACTCACAGCCTCCAGATCTGGGAAAATGGCCCCATCCTCTGCAGTGCCATCTTCCCTGCCCCACTTAGCAGTCATAGCTTGGCGTAACAGGTAGCAGGGGCACCATAATGCCTAATGCTTCTGATTTTAAAGGGAAAATTGCAATTGTATAGCCCTCATTGCATGGCCCATTACAGACTGGTGGTGGGTACAAGAAACCAGGGAGCAACCAGGTACAGCTATATGCCAAAATGTCTCTCTGAACACAATCCTATTTATTCTACTTAAGGTGTCTGAGAATCAGGACATCCATCTCAATTATGGTGTTGAATTTGCCTAATTTGACAGGGCTGTCCTGCCCCCAGCAGGCATCAAGGGGCATTTGCTCCTAGTCTGCAGGACTAGGATGCAGCCAATAATCCGTCCAATCCAAATTGCTGCACTCCAACTCTGCAGATATTTTTGGCTGTTTCCCATTTTCCCACAGTGCTGCAATTGCTGCCCAAGTGATCTCACTTCTTAGTTCAGCAAGCCCTACTTGTATGGCCACAGTCAGTCTGTTATTTATCGTTATTTATCCATCAGTTTGATCAGAATTGAAGGAGGACAGTAAAACCTCACAAGAAAGTGTATTTCAACTGACTGTGGTTAATTTTGGTTTAGAATTTACAGAAATGTTGGAAATACAAGGTGCTGAGCCAGACTTCTGGGACACCAGGGGCTGTGGGAGTCAACTGACAGATTAATTTTGACCCAACCATGAAAGGGGTTATCTCACATCACTGTCTGTCACAGGACTGAAGGGGTCTCCTCCATCCTGAGTCTTGCATCTCCATGCAGCCTTTCAGCATAAAAAAAATAACCTTAAAATTGATTTTAAGTGCTTGCTTGTGAACTGTCTAACCCCAATACTTAAAATACTAGTGGGAAATCTAAAGTGAGCAAACCCAAGCTCTAACTTAAAAAGCATCACAAAGCAGTGGCTTGCTTCCAATCTTCCATGCCCTGCACCGGCTCCAGGCTCAATGAAATTACGTTACATGTTTATATTCACTCCTTAATGAGGTACCTACCTATTATAGGGCAGTAAAAACCCAACCTGACTCAGATCTTCAGCTGGTGCAAGCCCATGCGGACTACAGCTATCTTCCTTTCCCAAAGACCTTGTTTCTCCCTGCAATAAAAACACTGAGGCTATTTCCAGTTCTTACACAGGGATGTAAAATGAGGAGAGATTTGGGGTTTCCAACTCACCTTAATTAATAGGGTAGCCCGATTTTTCCTCCAGAGTCCAATAGAAGTGAATCTATGTTTAACCAAATCGCTCCAGCAGAAACATTCAAAGCCTGCCATAAAAAAAAAATTACTAAAGAGCATTATCTCTGGTCTGCCTTGATTAAAGCCATTTTATATACCTCCAGTGTCACTGGGGGGTCTGCGCAGGCACCCAGTCAGCTCCTCAGCCTCAGACATATCCGTGGCAGCTGCTCCAGCAGGAAGGTACAAACTAAGGGAATTTGGGATTTTGACTGTAGTGTGACTTCTTGTGGAGGAAATTATCCTAAAAGCCCAGGCTAGCTCTGTCCTACCCTTGTGTGCCTCTCTCACTACCTGGGGCCAGCGAGGCTCCTGCAGGTTAGGAGAGCCCTGTGCCAACCTACCCATCCTCCCCCTTCTTCTGGAGCCCAAGACTGAGTCCCTAAAACATGAAGGGATCTGGAGTCTCAGCTTGTTCTTTGTGAAGGTGCACATTTCTTCTTATTTGTTGTGAAAGCAGTTTTTACAGGCATCAGGACAGAAAGATGAGGGGGAGTTTCTTCCCATTTTTTTTGGCCTCCTAAAGAGACATACTTTCAGCCCCCACTTTCCCACCTCCATGTCTTCAGATGTCAGAAGAGGGAGGATGAGGGCCAAACCTACCAGTTCGGCTGCCCAACTGCAATGGCTGTTAAGTTCAAAGGAATGGTGAATTATAAGGGCAGGTGATGCCACTGCCTCATTTCACTCTGTTGTAGCAGCAGCATAGGATTGAAAAGGGAAATCCTTGCTCCCAACACCGTGCAGGGATAACCAGGGATGATTTGGCCAGTCATCTTCAAGGTCTCATCTTTCCTGCGGGAGCTCACCCATAGGTGATGCCCCCTGCTCCTTGCAAAGCATGCTTGAAGCCAAAGGAGATTTTAGAGGAGGACACCATCTCCCTTTTCCAGGAGAGGGAGAAGGGAGGTGGTCATTGGGTGCGGAAGCCGTATCTCCAGCATCACACCGGGCTGGGTCTGGCAGGCAGGTAGGGTGCAGCATCCTGGTTTCGGGGCAGCCCACCCAGGGCTGTACATCTCCTCTTGGCCACATGTGCCATGTCATAACCTCGGTAACTTTCCTAAATGCTGTGCTCTCAGTGCATCTCTTCCCTCATGAAGCGCCTGGAAATGCCACTTCCTCTCTGTATACACACACACGGCTTGTCAGAAGTAAGAAAAGCCTCAGATTAACTGATCTGACACTACAGAGCCTGCCACTGCCTGCTCTGCCTTCCCCACCAGGCAAGTAACCGCACATCATCCCGCTCACCACCTGGAAGGAGAATATGTCCAGGATGTATCAAACCCAGCCCAGCTGCCTGGGTCAGAAAAAAACAGTTATTACTGCAAACTCTATATACATTATTTATCAAATGAACTCTCTGCAGCAGGACTACAATTCATTTCTCTGCTCCAGTCTGCTTGCCCTCTCTTTGGCTGTCTTTTTGAAGGGAGATGATAGAAAACATTTGCAGGCTCTTTGCAACCTCTGTCACAAGGCTGTTCCCTCCCAAGGAGACCCTGCAGGTCCCCAAAATGGACCTGGGACAAGCTTTGCTCAAGAAAAAACACCCTGTAGCAGGAGACAGGTCCACCGTGGCAGCCGGCAGATTTGCTGAAGCCTCAAATCCATTGCACAAGTATCTGCTTCTGCTCTGAATATTCAGGGGAAATTACAATGGGAAGGCGAATAGAAAATATCAATTATTGGAGGATTCACAGCATGATCCCTGCTGCTACCTGCTAGGTTGCATATGCGTGTAAATCAGCTGTACCACACAGTTTAGTCAGAGCAATATATTAAAAAAGGAGAAAAATGAAAATTTTCCAGTGCAGGGGTTATAAAGCAGGTGGGAGAAAGCCACAGCATACACAGCCTCACGATCTCATCAGCTCTGCTTCATCTCCACACTAAAAATACACATGTGGGGGGGAAATGAGTGCAAAACCACATCAGATGAACACTTCTTTTCCATTCCCCTGTCTTTGGGTCAGGGTGTATATGACTAGGCAAACCAAAAAGCAAGTTAAAAAAAAAAAGTGCTCATTTGAATTCAGCAGGTGGTTTTGCTTTTATGGAGAGCAAACTGAATTTCTGGGTGTCCTTGCTCAGGGTTCACAAGGAAAAAATGCCATAATTCCCTAATTATGGCTAGAAAAAAAAAGCCATGATAATAGCAGAGATTTTCCTCTTCTTCTCTGCAGAGCTGTTATCCATTTCACAGTTGTGCAGGCGGCAAGTGGCTATTATATGGGGTGATGGAGGTCATGGCACATCCAATTTCTTCAACATGACTTTACGCCTTATCTCACTTGCCTTCAACTTCATCAAGCCATACACTCAATCCATGCCAGGGGTAATGGGTGGCAGCATTTTAGCAACAGAGCAACCCAATCTGGGTGGTTTGCATCCACTTTGGCTAAGCTCAGAAGAGGTCTGAGTTGACTTGTAGACTGTAATGCAACATGACAGCCAAGCATCAGCTACAAGAGCACAAGGACTTGCAGCCGGCACCCAAGCTGTGTGCTGGGAGAAAAAAAGGGGGAAAAAACCTCATGCTTGTGGCCATCCCACCAGTTATGGACTGTGGGTTCACAGTGTAATTGAAGTGAGATGAATTAGCCGTGGAGGTCTTCACACTTGGTTTTCTCCATGCTGGAGGATGAGCAGGTGCCCCACCACTCAGTCCTACCTTACCCTGACATCTGCAAGTCTCTGCCTGTGCATAGGACAGAAAGAGGGATGCCTCCAAGGGGGCTGTGCGAAGGTATGGCAAAGCCATAGCTGTTGGAGAGGGGGAAAGGAGGTTTGGTTGTCCTGGGTGGCAAGACCTCTGCAGTGCTGTGCATGTGGGATCCACACCATGCTCATGTTCACTTCAGCTGGGTCCTGTGTTACCCTCCAAAATTAATTAACAGTGCCCCTGCTGAAGATAAAACTGAAATCATATTTATTTTTGTGCTTACATTCCAGTTGCCATGTAATTAAGTGCTACCACGTAATTAAAGAGGATTTAGAGGGTGTTTACGCCCTGCAATGCTCCGTAATTATGGTTAATTCCTCCTTTACAGCTTCCGAGCATCTCCAGCAGAGCTCTGGGAGCCAGGAGGGCAGGCAGAGGAGCTGTTCTGTGGCTCAGAAACATGGCACATGGCTTTAGCACCAAAGCATGGCCCTGTCCCAAAATTTTTGTTTAGAAATAAAATCTCTTCCCCATGCATGGGGCAGGAGAGATGCCCCCAGGAACCTTGTTATGGGCAAATACCAAGGCAGGGGAGAGCAGCAGGAGCCATCCCAGCCTCTGCCCCCAGGCTCTCTCTGGTAAAACTGCTTTAATACCTGGAGACACTGCGTAAGTATAAAATAAAACCTTCTGCAACGTACAGGCCTGTTGCAGGGGAATTATTTCTTAACTGACTGTGAATAAATATATGATGTGAAGCACTGGGTGTGAAGTACTTTCATGGGCAGGGAGTCCCAAGGGATGGGACTGTCCCAGCAGTGGGTCAACAGAGGCCATTTCCAACAGACATCAAGTTTTAGTGCTTGAAGGGCCAGGCTACCATATACTTGCCTGCCACAGTACAAATCATGTCCAGGCTACCGTCCAAGCCCACTGTTAACAGATTCACTGCAAAATTTGGTGTCCACCTTGGCTTTCATTGCAAAATTAGGTGCCCACCTTTGCAAGCCGGTCACACAAGTGAATTTTGCACTAAGCAAGAGTTTCTTGTGGCATGTGGTTGAGCACAGTGGCTTTGAAGGGGGAGCTGAAAACATACCTACTGCTGCCTGTAGATATATATAAATGAAGACAGCCAAGACCACAATGTGCTCAGCAAAATGCTAGGATGTGCTCCGATTAGAGCTGGCAACTTTGCAAAAATGAGACTTACCCCAGCAGCCCTCCAGTTTTCACAGAGGAACAGGCAAGATGCAGTAGTCAAACAAGATGATGTGAAGTCAGACATGCCGAATTTGGGCTTTAAGTGGTAATGGGAAAATGAAAGGAAATTCCCCACAAAACCTTTGTGCCAAGCCACTGCCTGCTTTTCTGTGGGAGCTTATAGAGGCTATTGATATATGCCGTGGCAACTCAATAAAAGAATACGAACTGAAAGCAAGCTATAATGTACCCTGCAGTCACAGAGGTGTGTATAAATTATTAAGCTGGCAGAATTTACAGCTAGTTGGGGGAACTATGGATTTCTTCCTCCACATATAGTTAGGGAACACTGGTAAAAGCATCAAAGTATTTCATCCTTAAATATGCAATTAGTCAGCAGGGTGAAAAATCATTCACTCTCCAAGGGATGCTTGGTGGTGGAGTGAAATGTCTCAGTCACGTTTCTCCAGCACAGTGCAGGTATCGATGTTGGTCCTCCACTCTGGCCCTATGAGTCCTCAGGGTCTGGTCTTTGACTAACTGACCTCAGGCTGAGTTCCAGCATTACAGGGGACATGCTGCCTCACTCCTCTAAGCTTTTTCATGTCCTTTAATTCCCACAAACACCTGCAGCAGGTTGGGTTTAGAGGGGACATAGAGACCGCAATTAGGCAGAGGGTGCAGAAGGTGATCAGGGAGAAGAGTACATTTGCTTACACACCGCAAGGACCTCCATCTTGCCATGATGGCCAGGGAACTAATGAAATGAAAACCTTTTTAAACAGACAAATTACACATCACTAGGTTAGTAACAACTGGGAGTCAGTGCCCTTCACCCTCCTGGAAAACTGTGGGAGGGAATAGGGTCTGCAGGACATGCCGTGTCTCTGAATCTGCTCATGAAGGTCCTACAGGTGCAAATCAGCCAAAGTTTCACCAGTTTCAAGCTGCCAAGGAACTGACCTAATTTTTTCCACTAATTCTCAGTTAGCAGCTGATGCAACACAAGGGCTTTCTGGTGAGACAGGCAAATCACAAGAGTTTCTCACCAGGTCATGAAGCAAAGCAAAAGCAAGGTGTGTGCCTTCCACGCACACAACCTCAGCTGCCATCGCTGGAGGACTGTGGAACCCAGCAGCAATTTCAGTGCAGAGCTGATAGCGATGCTGATTCACGGGAGCAATGGGTTGCTCTAAACCAGCAAGTTCTGCAGCCTCTCTTGAGAAGTCTAAAAAAACCCATGACTGGGCTTCAGAGCTCTCAGTCCACCTCATTCTCCCAGCTATGTGGTCACCTCGGCATGGAAAGTATATGGCTGGGAAGCTGACAACGGACTCCATGGAGCTGAATTTCCTTCCTTATGAGGCCAGTGAGCAGGAGGAAAGCTTGCATGGGCAGCATCTAGCCATCATCTGTTCTGGTACTCCAATATCTCCAGGGTGGTTTTGGGAGCCTTGATAACCATCCATTGGGTTTGGGGTTCTTTTGTTTATGGAAAACTTCCAGCACTCTTTTCAACATAAAAGCCCAAATAATACACTTCGAGGCTTCCTGCCTGCTTCATGCACCACGATGCACTGGGCTCACTCCCACTATTAACAGCAGCCAGGAGCAAATCCATTGTGGCGGTCCAGCTCCTGCCAGTTGAGCTCCAGCAAGGAACACATCACAGCTCCAATCAGCCATCCCTGACACAGCTTGGGGACTGCTGGCTGTTAGCTAATATCTGCCTGCTCCTGCCACTCCAAGGAAGCAGGCAGCAAATTCTGTTTCTTGATGGTTTGTTGGTCAGCGTTAAGGATGTGTCCCAGTCCAAACTCCAAACAAATCTAATTAATCCGGTTGGCCAACTGCACCAAAAAGCAGGGCTTGTGGTTTCCTTGGTGTTCAGGAAAACAGAATGTAATAAATGCATAGATATATACATATGTGTATCTAAAAGCTCTGGGTAGATTAAAGCATTTCTCAACCAGAACAAAACGTTCACTTCATTTTCACATCTTTAGCAATTTTAAAAGCATTTTAATACACAGTATCTAGCTGGAGAAGCAAATACCATAATTTCCCAAGCATTTTTCCAGGCAGCATCAGTGGAGGTTTTTTTTTAAACCAAAGCAGTTCACCAAAACCGGCATGAAAATAGAAATATTGCTGGACTATCCAAATATTAAATTATCTCTAGCAAAATGCTGGAGATAAAAACTGCTGGCATCATCTCCATTGTGCAGATTTGTTGTTCCTGCACACAGTTTGCATTTGCTACGTTCATATTGCTAAGCAATAAAAAAGGGGGTGCGGACGCTGCTGGGGGACATGGTGCTGCATTTCTGGGTGGAGCTGCCCCCCAAAAAACTGCTGCCACACCATTAACAACTTTCTTCGTGCAGCTGCTCCAAGTATCACTGCACACAAGCTCCCTATTGCATCCCCGGCACCATTTGCTCACACAAATACAGCCCATCAGCAAAATGTAAAAATAGTCCAAAATATATAATTAGGATGGATGCACTGTGGATTTAATAGGGTTTTTCTATTTCTTCCTGCACTGTCCTGTAAGACATCAGCCCTGGATGGAGAGGCGCCATTCAAGAGGGAAAGAGAGTACTTTGTTGTGGTACGTTTGGCAAAAGCCTTCAAATATTTTTCCCAGTTTTATATTGTGTGGTTTTTTTATTGACCACCACACACAAATTGCAGCAGATTGATTCTTTCACAGCTCCCCAAAGTTGAAATGCTTTGGAGCTGAGAGCTCAGTGCCTGCCAAACTTCATAATTAACCTTAATAACCTTTTAATTTGAACTTTAATTCAAACATCCATGTTTCTGGCGGACTGGAGGGGGAGGGGGGAGAGGAGAGAAACAAACAAAAAAAATACGCATGAAAAAAAAACAATCAAAACAAAGCAAACCAAGGGAAACCAGCTCTGGTTTTTGAAGCACAGAGAAAGCTGCTTCACTGCGAGCACGACTCCCACCCAGCATCTATCAGCAGCAGGGTGAGGTGGGGGGAAATAACATGGTATAAAAAATAAATCATCGGTCCCAAACTTACGCTGTGCCAGAGGCAACTGGAGGTCAAACCCCTCATCATGGGTGCGAGCAGATGGAAAGGCATTGCCCCAGCCTGGTGGAAAGTGAAGGAGAAGACAGTGCTGTCATTTGCCAGGAAAACACTGGGCAAAAAGCTGCTTTTGCTGCTCCAGAAAGGAAGTTTTCCAAGGACACCTCTGGGGATGGAGCTACTGAAGCCACTGACAACACCATCAGCTTGGAGTTTTATCAGAAACTGGTGGCAATGAAGAAAAAAAAAAAAGAAAGGAAAAAAGCACCCCAGATAAATTTGCTCTAGTGCATCTAATTTTACGCGTGAAAAGACCACAGAAATTTGTTTCCTTTTCCCCATACAGGGAGAAGGAAAAAAATTATAATCCTGTATCTGTTCATTCCATCAATGGTTTCTAATGATTCTCTCACTGCCCACATGCTGTGGTAGCTGTCACAAGGGCAAGAGGACAAGGAATCCGAAGCAGGAACATTAATGCACCTTCTCTTTCCAGGTCAACAAGCCTCAAGCTTTCAGACCCTTCATGCAGTCCTGGAGCACTGCCAGCCAAATTCCCACGTTAACCCACCCCAGCTGAACTCATGGTGCTGGGGTCCTTCAGGGAAGGATCATTGACAGGAGGAGCAGAACACAAAAGCAGGACCAGATAGGGAAGGGAGTCAATAGACCCTGGGAATGCATCCACAAATTTGGCAGAGTTTTCAGAGCTGTCAGCCCAAGCCTCCAGGCAGAAGTCAGGATTAATAGGAATTTGTGGTTCAGATGGTCTGCTGAGGGTTGGAGAACACCAAGGAGCATCCTCCTGCCCTGCAGGACCCTGGTTTGAGCTGGGGACAGCCTGAATTAACTTTTCACTGTTTCACAGCAAAGAGGTGGCATTAAATCTGACCCAGCACACAGCAATAATTTTTCCTTATTTTTCTCCCTTCCATGATCCTGTTTATAATAATAATAAAAAAAATAGAAGATGCTCCCCTAGTATCATACCACCGGGATGCCACCACTTCTGAAGCATTGCCCACTGCCCAAGGCCACCAAATTGAGCAGAGCTGGAAGGGGGTGCTGTGATTTTCTACTCAGAAAAAAGAGCTAGGTAGCATCCTGCTTGCATCCCCTGTGATGAATATACCAATAAAGAGATTCAGATCAATGAGCCTGGCAGTTTCTACCAGCAAATGAATGGCTTTCAGTCTATGGGTTAGAGTCGTTAACTACCCAACCCCCTCGTTGTCATAAGAAAGCAATCTCTGCCATGCATCTGCTTGCCCCTCTTTACCTACTGACCCATCTCCTGCTCCCTTGTCCCTCCATCCACCTGAAGCCCTTCTCCCTCCATCACTCATAAGCAGGCTCTGGCATCTCTGTTGAGCCAGGCTGGACCCGAAAAGCAGGGAGGGGGAGGATTTTATCTCCCCATGTCTAAGCTGCTCCTGTAATCCTGCAAGGAGGCTTGCTTTGAAGCTCTGGCCCAGCTCGGCGCAGCTGGCTCACAGCCACAATTACTTCCACTGCGAGCATACACAAAAAAAAAGCTGAGCAAGAGGCCAAGGAGCAGGTAGTTAGCCTTGAACACCGAGGAGTCAATCAAAGGCAGCTAGCACTAATTAGTCCCTGTGCCTCCCCCGTCACAGCTGCCCCATTACACAGGGACAAGAAGTCTCTGCGTGGGTCAGACAGGGCCAACCAGGAGCTGCTGGAGAGCCCAGAAGGCAGTGGAAAATTTTGAGAGCTCAGGATCTGAGAGTACAGCCCCAGATTGACAACAGAGCATCAATCCCATCACCTTGCTCCTGCCCACTGTCATCTCTGGTTCTTCCTTTCCCTCTTCTCCAAGCGTGGTCAGAGACACCACAGAAGCTAAGGAGAATGAGGAGGCCACCCCACTGTGGAGTGTCACGGTTTAGCCTCAGCGGCAACAAAAGCGCCACGTGGCAG
>VXBW01000115.1:268-11706 GCA_013400375.1 Thinocorus orbignyianus
ACCTGGAATTCTGGAGCTCTGGAGCTCTCAGCACGGGAGAGGCGGGGAACGGGTGGAGTGGGGCCAGAGGAGGCACCGGGGATACTGGGAGGGCTGGAGAACCTCTGCTGGGAGAGCTGGGGGGCTTCAGCCTGGAGAAGGAAGGTTCTGGGGAGACCTTGGAGCCCCTTCCAGTCCCTCCAGGGGCTCCGGGAGGGCTGGGGGGGACTCTTGATGACGGAGGGGAGCCATGGGATGAGGGGGAAGGGTTTTAAGGTGAAAAAGGAGAGATTTAGGTTAGATCTTGGGAAGAAATTCTTTATTTTGAGGGTGGTGAGAGCCTGGCCCAGGTTGTCCCGGGAAACTGTGGCTGCCCCATCCCTGGAGGGGTTCCAGGCCGTGTTGGACGGGGCTTGGAGCAGCCTGGTCGGGTGGGAGGTGTCCCCGATTGAGCTGGCAGGAGATGATCGTTGAGGTCCCTTCCAAACCCCAAACCCCATCCCGGGACTCCACGATTCCATGATTTGAGCAGGCGGTTCCCGAGCGGTGGGACCGGCCGGAGCCGGGTGCCCAAGGCTGAAACCCCGACGCCGCCGGGGCACGGCGTGGGCGCCCCAGGGCTCGGTCCCGGGTGCCACAGCCCCGTGTCACCGCAGTGCCCCGGCTGTGGGGAGAGAGAGAGGGAGAGAGAGAGCAGGCCCGGGCTGTCCGCGCTGGCAGATCCCCAAGGACAAGCTCTTACCAAACCGGGAGCAGAAAGGGACATGCCAGGAGGTTTAGACACATCTTGGAACAGGTTTCAGCCGCTGCGACTCCCCGTGCTCCACTTTGACCCAGCTAAACCAGTTGCTCCAGTTGCTGGTGCTGCCGGGGCTGGGCCCATCTTGTCTCTCCGTCCCGTGGCTGGAGGATGGAAAAGGCTTTTCCATCCCTGGGGTTTGGAGCTTGAGGGGGAAAAGCTACTGGGCACCAGCCGTGGTGGCGCTGGGGGCATCGTGGTGGCGCTGGGGGCATCGTGGTGGCACTGGGGGCATGGTTTTACAGCCTCAACAAGCCCTGGTACTGGTGCTGGACTGGTGTGGGCCACCGCCGGGCGCTTGTGGTAGCCACGGTGGTCGTGCCTGGCAGAGGCAAGACAGGCTGGGGACAACCCCAGGAGCAGGACACCTCGGGAAGGTGCCACCTCCCTGGGGAAGGACGGGGGTCCCGCGGTGCTCTGCCACCCCTGGGGAGCAGCGGTGTCCCCAAGACTGGCTCAGCCCAGGGGGATCCCCGGGGCTCGGCCCGGAGGTGACATCTCTCTTGTCACCTGTGATTTGGTGGGATGCTGTTGCGGGGCCGCCGTCGCCTCCTGGTCCCCGTGCCGGCACCCCGAATTCCAGGGGCGGGGAGTCACGGGCCCGCCTGGCTCTCGGGGCCGGTGAATCACCCCAAACCTGTCCCCGTCCCTGACTCAGCCCCAGAGGTTTCCCAAGAGACCATCCCGGTCCCTTGACGTGGGGCTGGACGGAAGTCCCGTCCCTGTCCCCCTCGTCACCCCGGGAAGGGGGCCGGGCCGGATGGGGCTCCAGGAAACCAATTCCTCCCCCGTGAGCTGGGGTGCCGGGTGGGGACCGGGCTGCCCGGTGCCGACCGGAGCCTCCCCGGCCCCATGGGGGAGGTGTGATGAGTGCATCAGGGCTCAGCAGAAACCGGGCTGGTGATGGTGTCCTTCTACTGGGGACCACCCTGCTCTGGGTCCCCAAAAAACTTACCAAGTGTGGGGGTTTCCGGGCTGTCCCGGGGGTCCCCAGGAGCGTGTGTTGTCCCCAGGACGGTGTGTTGTCCCCAGGGGTGTGGGGGACACCAGGACACGGCCCCTGTGGGCAGGCAGGGATGGGGGACGCTGGCGGAGGTGGTCCCCAATGTCACCCTGGTGCCGTGCCACTGCCCCTGCTGTCCCCACCGCCCCTCCCTGGGCTTGGTTTGGGGACGGGGCACGGGTGGCAGCTTGGAGTTGGGGGGGACACCCCGTGGGAACGGCGAGGCCGTGGCACGGAGCTGCTCCGTCTCCCGGGTGGAAATCTGCCAGGGCTGCCATGTTATAAATACACGATGATTAAAGGGGAAGGTTGGGGCAGTCCCAACCACCCCCTAATTAATTTGGATTAATTAATTTCTACAAAGCCCACTATTAATAGGGATGATGTCAGCAGGCGGCTGAGTCACAACTCTCACTCGGTGCGGGTCGAGCCGGGCCCTGGGTCCCTGGAGGAGCCACCACGTCCCCATCTTCAGTGCCAGCCCGGATTTTTTGGAGAGGGGGGAGGCTCAACCTGCCCTGCACCCCCAGAAAATTCTGGGGTGACTCTGGAGCCCTACGGGATGCTCCATCCCAAGGGATGCTGCAGCAAAACCTGCTCTGTCCTCCCGCATCCCTCCGCTCTGCCCCGTGCTCCCGTCCCGTTTCCCACCGGAGCATCCCGGGGACGGCGGAACCTCGGGGAGGCCGAGCCCTGGCTTTGGTGGGTTGCCCGCTCGGGGAGGGAGCAGAGGGAGGCCGGAGGGACGTCTCGGGCGGGCGGTGTCTGTGCGTCCGTCCGCTGGCAGCAGGAAACCCAACACCGTGGCTGCGGGGGGGGACAAAGCTCCGCGCTCGCAGGGGTATAAAACCTTCCCCGGGGAGGGGGCACCCGCCTCTTATCCGTAGGAGAAGGGGGGTGAGTAGGGAATCGCTGCCTGCGACGCCGACCCCCACCCTGGTGCTCACAGGACCTTCCCCTTCCCCCCCCNGGGAAGGAGGGCAAGAAGGGGACGCTGACGGCCGCCGAGTTCAAGGAGCTGGTGCAGCTCCAGCTGCCCAACCTGATGAAGGTGAGGGGAGGGGAGGGGGGCAGTATGAAGTGGGGGTGGGATTGAAGCTCGTTTTCCCCCTCCCCAAGTTGGGGGGATGCTCCTGGGATTTGCAGAAGAGAGGGAACAGCTCCACCCCCCCCATCCCTCTCTGTGTCCCTGTCCCCATCTCGGTCATCCTGGGGAGCAGGCTGTGGCTGAGCCTTCCCTGTCTGTTGTCCCCCCCCAACCTGTCTTTGCAGGATGTTCCTTCCCTGGAGGAGAAGATGAGCCAGCTGGACATCAACAACGACGAGGAGCTGAAATTTGGGGAGTACTGGCGGCTGATCGGGGAGCTGGCCAAGGCCATGCGGAGGGAGAGAGCGGGCAAGAAGAAGTGATGGACGGGGCCAACGTGGGGCTAATAAAGAGGTTTCCCCCAACCTGAGCAGCGCTGCGGTTCTTAACGAGGCGGGGGGATCCTAATTTGGGGTGTCCATCTCCTCCCCTGCCTGAATCTGCCCATGGCCACCACCGGGAGCGCTGGGTTGGGGGCTCCTTCTGCCGGGGGGGAGGCGGGATGGATGGGGGCCCTTGTGCCTGGCCTGGCTTGTGGGGTGGGTGCCACCCCGTGCCCCACAAACGCCTTCCTGCCGGGCTGTGGGCTTGGTGGATGGCAGGGATGTGGCCGGGACCTGGGCTGTGGTTGGGGAGCGTCCCCATCGGTGACGCCGTGGTGGCCACCACCTCCCGGGGCATCACAGTCAGTGCCCATCCTCTCGGGGGTCTTGGGTGGCGTGGAGGAGGATGGGGGGGTGCCACATCTGCTGGCACACCGTGTCCCTGCCTCAGCACCCCTAAATCAGTTCCCATTCCGGGCATCCAACCCCCCCTGCATCCCATCTTTGCTGGGAAGCGGTGCCATCCCTGCCGTTGGCCGGCCCATCTGGGAGCCCTTTGGTTGCCCGGTGCCCTCTCTTTGGCCGTTCCCATGGGGGTGCTGCCCGGGGTTTGTGCCCTGCTGGGATTGATGGAGCTCATCCCTGTGGCCGGGAAGGAGGCGTTTCCCCTGGCCCCACGCTGGCCCCGGGCCAGGCTGGGGAATGAGACGCCCTTGCACCACCGCGCCGCAGCCGGGGAGCTCCCACTCACACCTCCCCGCCGTATAAAACCCGGCCGCCCCGCAGCCCGCCCAGACCCGGCCGAGCCCAGGAGCAGGTAAGTGGTGGCCCAGCTGCCACCGGGGTTGGGAAATGCCCAGGGGTCCCCCCGCTTACCCCTTTGCACCCCCCATCTCTCTCTCTCCCCTTCGCTCCCACGCTGGGCTCTGCCACGACTTGCTGTCGGGGCAGGGATGTTCCTGCCGTCGGGACGTGTCCCGGCAGCTCAGCCGCATCCCGGGGCTCCCTCCTCGCCCTGCGCTCAGTCCCGGAGCTGGAGGGAGGGAAACTCCCCCCCAACCCCAACCTCCCTGCCAAAGCAAGAGCTGAGCTTGGCTTTCTTTCCCCCCGCTTCCCCACCACCACCACCAGCTCCCACCAAGACCTCGTCGGAGAGGACACCTCTGCCACCGCTGCCACCCAGGAGCTCCAGACCCCGCCAGGAGCAGCATGGGCCAGTGCAACTGCCGCAAGAAGCGCAAGGTCCAGGAGCGAGCAAGCACCTGGGAGGGCTGGGACACCCCCAGGAGGCGGGATGTGGGGCGCAGGGGTGACTCCAGCAGGGTCCCCCCCATCCCTTTGGGAGCAGAACCCATCCTGGAGCCAGACTCCAGTGGAGGAGCTGGGGGGTGGGGGGATATTCTGGGGGTTCGGCGCAGACTTGGAGCTGCTTGAGAGCTGGGGGAACTGGGCAGCCTTCCTCCAGCGCCTTCGGGAGCCGCCCTTCCTCCTTGCACCCTCTCCAAGGATGCCCAACAGCCGAAAGTCTCCTGTTTTCCTCAGCTTTCCAATGGGAAGGAAGGGGGGGATGCGGGGTGGGGGTTGCCCACCCCATCCCTCCTCGGCACCTGCGGAAGTTTTGGGGGGCTCCGGGGCTGAGGCTCTGAAGATGCTGGGGTTCTCCCCTTTAATGGGCATCGCCTGATGTGGTTTCTCCCGGTGTTTTCACGGGGAAACCGCAGATCCCGGGTGAATCACCCTCGTTTCCCTTCGGAACGCAGCTTTGGCTCACTGGCCGGGCGCATGGGGAGGGCTCCCCCTCTCCTCACCACCCTCCTCAACCCCCCCAAATCCCACTGGGAAGGGGTCCCACCATGGCCAAGCCCCATCCTGGCGGGCGCTGGAGTTGTCCCGGGCACTGAGTCACGCCGCCATCCGTCGCTTGTGCAAAGGAGAAGAAGAACCAGTCCGGACGGCGGCGGTGGCCCCCTGCGCCGTGGGTGTAGCGCCGGGAGACGCCGGGATGGCTGAGCCCCGCTGGCCCCGGGCAAGGAGAAGTCCGGGCAAGCAGAGATGGGGGAGGTTGTAGTTGAAGTGGCTACAAGGCTGTGGAGAGCGGGGGTCGTTGCATGGAGCCAGAGGGGTACGGCGGTTCTAGGGGGTTGTTGAGGTTGGGCAGGGCCTCTGTGGAGGGATGCGACATCTGGGTGGTGGGTTCTCACATCTGGATGGTGAGGTCTCCTGTCTGTGTGGAAGGATCTTGCGTCTCTAGAGGGGTCTTGCACCTCTAGATGGTTTCTTGCACCTCTAGAGGGAGTCTGGCATCTGGGTGGTGGGATCTCACATCGGTACGGTGGGATCTCACATCCATAGAGGGAGTCTCCCAGCTGTACAGGAGGTCTCTCAGCTTTGTGGTGGGATCTCACATCTGTACGGAGGGGTATCCCCATCAGTAAGGAGGGGTTGAACATCTGGAGGGGTTCACATCAGCGTGGAAGGGTTGAACATCTGCAGAAAGCAGCGGCACATCTGCTCGGGGGGTTGTCCAGGGGGTGTCCTGTCCATCTTGGTGTGGGGAGGTCCTGTGTCCCTGGGGAGGTGTCCCACCGCTCCTTACCCTCTTTTTCCCTCCCCTCCCCACGCAGGACTGCCAGGAGCTCACCGATGTGGAGCGGGCCATCGAGACCGTCATCAACCAGTTCCACTGCTACGCCGTGAAGGGGCAGAAGGAATACCTGACCCCCAACGAGATGCAGGAGCTGGTGGTGCAGAAGCTGCCCCACCTGGGGAAGGTGAGGAGTGGGCAGGGGTGTGTGTGTGGGTTTGGGCAAGGAGACCCCACAGTTCCCTCAACCCCATCTTTTTCCTTCCTCCAACCCTTCTCGCAGTGCGTTGGGCCGCTGGAAGAGAAGATCGAGTGCATGGGCAACCCTGACGAAGCCAAGCTGGAGTTCGGAGAGTACTGGGACATGATGGGGGACGCGGCTAAGGGCTGCCGGAGGAAGTAGAGGGTGGCGGGGGACGGGAAGGCGCCCGAGGCCTCAGGCTCTGCACCGAGAAGCGCGAGAGGCTGCTGGTCCCGGTGGGATGCGCCTGGGAAAACCGCAGCGTGGCTCCCGCCGGGGCTTGTCTCCTCGCCGCGTCCCCGGCCGGGGCGCAGGGATCCCCCTTCCTTCCACCTCTCCTTCCCATCAGGAAACCTCCCTTCTCATCCCCAGCTCCGTCGGGAGGGAGGTGGCAAGGGGGGTTCCTGGCCTCAGCTCTGGAGCCGCCTTTCTCTGTCCTTTGCTCCAGAGCCTTTCCCCCTGGGATTATCCCACCTCCGGTCCTCAAAAGCCCTCCGGTTGCAGGTCCCCCAGCCCCGGAGCATCGCAGCCAGAGGGATTCGGCTCCTTTTCCCCAAAACCCCCTTGGATGTGCAGGCTTGTGTCCTCGTGTCCCCCTGTCCCTGTGCCCTGCCACCCGACGGGAGCCCCTTTGTCACAGCCCTGCCTCCTGCTTCCAGCACCTTTGGGGCCACCCTGGCCACCGAGGCCACCACCCACGTCCCCCCTGTGTGGCTGGGGTGTATTCTCTGTGCTTCCCCCAGCACAGGGACCACGTCTGCCCAGGTTTTGGGGTGCTGTGCTGGGCTGTGCCCGCCCGCATGGTGCTCTCCCTCTCCCCCACTTGCCACTGGGCCGGGGGTGCTGGCCCCCAGCTGGCAGCTGGGCTCGGGGCTGGGATGGTGGCGGGTTGTCACGGGCTTGTGTCACTTGCAACCATTTTTGTATAAATTAATAAAGGAAAACACTGGAAAAAAACACAACCAATGAACCACCAAAACCCAACAGGGGTGAGGGTGACCTCGTTTGTCCTTCCTGGGAGAGGGAAAGGAGGGGACAGGGAGGGACGGGGCTGTGGTGTCACTGGCTGCTGGGGAACAAGACCCCGCTGGCCCCAGTGCAGGGTATGAGGGTGCAAGGGGTGTGGGGGGTGTGTGAGGGATGCTGCGGGCGTGGGAGGGATGTGCACATCTGCAAGGGATGCTGTGAGTGTGAAAGGGATGTGCAGGTGTGCAAGGGATGCTGTGAGCGTGCGAGGGATGCTGTGAGTGTGCAAGGGATGTGCAGGTGTGCAAGGGATCCTGGAAGTGTGCAAGGGATGTGCAGATGTGCAAGGGATGCTGCAGATGTGCGAGGGATGTTGCAGGTGTGCAAGGGATGTGCAGGTGTGCAAGGGATGCTGCGGGCATGTAAAGGATGCTGGAAGCGTGCAAGTGGTGCTACGGGTGTGCGAGGGATGTGCAGGTGTGTGAGGGATCCTGGAAGTGTGCAAGGGATGTGCAGATGTGCAAGGGATGCTGCAGATGTGTGTGTGTGTGTGTGTGTGCGCGCCTGTGTGTCACCACGGCTGTGTGTGTGCACCAAGGGTGTACAGACAACTGGTTCCCGAGGTGGCTCGTGCCCTGTGGTCCCCGACAGGGACCCTACAAGCCACGTCTCTGGAGGAGGCACCCCGAGGGCTTTGGGCGCGTGGTTGGAGGGAGCCCTTGGGGGACCCTGAGATGCCAGGCTGAGGAAGACCCCGGAGCCGTGAGGGCAGCACGAAGGTCCCACCCTTGCCAGGGGAGCGTGGGATTTCTGTGTAATGAGGACAAACTAGGAACCTGTAAATGCCACCAAGCGGTGGCTTGGCTGGGCTGGGACAATTCGCTCAGGCATCCATGGAGAAGGAAGGAACGAGCTTGTGAGGGTGCAGGGTTCCCACTGAGCCCCCTTCTCCCAACTTTTCTCTGCCATTCCTGCTGAGCTCTATGTCCCGGAGGAGCTTGGTTGGGGGATGACACCCCAAAATGGGAGAGGGGTGCGGGCAGCTGGGAAAGTAAAGTAAAAGAGATGGAGAAAAACCAACCCAACCCAACCCATCCCCAAAGCCCGGAGAACCGTGATGAAACCGGGGCAGGGTGGCAGGTCCTACCCAGGGCCGGCGCGACAGCACCGACACCGTGGCTCGGCCACAGGCCACCCGCTCCGTCTCCTCTCACCTTGGGGTGGATTTCACAACGAGAATGACTATTTATTGTTCCTGCCTTGGAAATAAATACATGGAAATTAAGCAGAAAGGTGTGGCGTGCATTTAATTAGAGACAGGAAATGTGTCAAATGGTTGGGGTGAAGTTGGGGGGGGGGACGGGACGGGATGACAAGGAAAAGGGGAGCTGGGGCTCCCGGATCTTCTTCCCAGCACCAGGCTGGGAATGTGCCGTGGGAGTGGAAAGTCCTGGGTCCTATTTCTGGTTTGGTGACCAGCTCCCTGGCTTGACAGTGCGCTGTCGGGAAGATGGCAATTCCATCCAGGTGAGCCATCCCTCGATAAGTATCTGTTGTATCTGGAAAGTCCTCCGAGGTGGCAGGGACAGCTCAGCCCGTGCCGGGGTGATGGGTGCCCCTGGGTGAGTCAGCACCCACCCTGGTTGGCACCACCGCTGGTGGAAATGCCAAAATATGGATTTACCCATGAAAAATTGGCCACTGGGTGCAGGAGCAGTGGCTCCAGAGTCCCCATCACTGTGGTAACCAAAAACTCCTCCAAAGCCCGAGGCTCAGAATTCTCCCTCTACAAGATGGGGTCCCATGGGGCAGAACTTGTCCATGAGAAGCCAAGATGCTCCCAACTCTTCAGACCTGGAGTTGGCGGGGAGTAAAGGAGAGAGAACTTGTTCATGAGAAGCCAAGATGCTCCCAACCCTACAGACCTGGAATTGGTGGGGACTAAAGAAGAGAGACCAACCTCCTGGGGGTGATCAAAATGGTTGGGAACTGTCTTGTGATGGGTTTGGATGGTACGTGGCTGCTCCCAGTGCACACACACGCCCTGGATGCCTTGTAAAAATAAGGGCCTGGATGTGGTTGTGACATCTGCCAGGCAGAGGAGAGTAATGAAAGCCCATGATTCAGAGGTGAGCTGTTTGCCTGCAGGGTCGGGGAAGGATTCCCACCCTCCCTGGGATGTTGCATCAACGACACCGGAGCACCTCTCGCCCGAGAACGGGTTTGCTTCCTCCCAACCGAGATTAGGAAGAAACCAGTGGAGAGAGCTGGGATGACACACGCCGGGGTTTGTTTTGCTGTTTTTTTTTTTTTTTTTTTTTCTTTTTTTTTTCCCCAGGATGGGAGTCCCAAAAGGTCCCCTGAGCAGGTGGCTCCTGCCTCTGGTATATCAGCTCCTACTTTGCATCCCTTAAACACGCAGCTCCCAAGAAAGCGCCCGTATCTAATCTCGGCATCGCATCGCTGTGCCACGAGACGGACAGGGGTACAATTTGCTGGGAAAATTAATTATGGATGTGACTTGACAAGCGTGGCTACCAGCTGAGTAGAGCTTTACCTGCCCCACCGCATCTAGAAATGGCTGAGAGCTGGATGTGGCCCCAGACACCCGCACCAACCCCTTCCACCCTGGAAAAGAAGTGGTTTTGGTTTAAATAAAGAATGTGCCCCCCCAAAAAAAAATGATGCCAGCCACATCGGAGATGAGTAGCCTTGCCACTGGTGGGTGCATGGGGTGGATTGGGTCTTGGGGATGCTCTGGTGGGTGCTGGGGGTTCTTCCTGGGGTAGAGAAGCCGGGTTTTTGGCTGGTGGATGGCGTTGGATTTGCAAAACCCTGGGAGCAAGCTGAAGCTGCGCTGTCCCTTCCAGGTGGCAGGGTCTTCTGGGCACGGTCCCCCCAAAGACCATGTCACCCCATGGCCATGGTCACCTAGAGAGCAACCCCTGGGAAGGAGCCGTCGGGGTGTTGCAATCACAGGGAGCCATTTCCCAGGTAAAGTCCCAGCCCGGGAACGCCCTGGGAACGTCAGGGAGGGGCGGGAGCCTCTTTAAAAACCTGGCTGGGCCCCTCGGTATGGGTGCAAGGTGAGGAGAGAGCGGGTGCAATCAACTCCCCGCTGCTGAATCGGCCACAGACGCACACGGTGGGACCCCCCTTCACCCCGGACAAAGCCAGGTGAGGCTCGGAGTTGGGGACAGAGGGACACGGCGGCACCCTTGGTGGGGAATATTCAAGTGGCAGCAGCCCCTGGATGTGCTGCGGCAGGTTGGGTGCTGGAAACCACCACCCCCTTCCCTGAGCCCGTCGGCAGCACCGCGCGCGTAGGGCTGGGGTGGAGGGGACCCACTGGATGCCATGGGGGAATCCCAGGGGGAGCCAGGATGGGGGGCTTGGTGGCATCTATCCATCCACCTTGGCTGCATCCATCGACCTCCAGCCCGGCACATGGGGTTACTGGTGGGTTCTGGTCCCTGGAAAAAGGGGCATCTCCCCCCTGGTTTTTTTTGCCCATGGCGATGCCAGGGCTGAGGATCCCGGATCGGGGCACCCTGTGCAAGGAAGAAGATGGGGAGATGAAAGAAGAGGGGGGACAACAGCGGCGGGAGGGGAGCAGAGAGCGAGCCCCCGTCCTGCCCATCCCACCATCCAGCCAGACCAGTGGCCCTGTGTCCCACCATGGTGGTAGCCATGTCCCCGTGCCCAAGGATGGTCCCTGGGTGGGATGTGGTGGGGTTGGGGTGCAGGTGACGGTAGGGTTGTGGGGACTGTGCCACCGCCAAGGGGCTGGTGCCATGAATCAGCAGGGAGGCAGCAGCCATGATACCCCGAGGATGGGCTGGGCGCTGGTGGTGGGGTACCGGTGACACCGGTGTGGGGTCCCCAGTTAGGTGCAGGGGGTGGGTGTGTTTTGCACCCTTTATTTGGGCAGTTGGTGGCCAAGGATGAGGAAGGGCTGGAGTTGGAGGTTTCCAGTGAGTGGCCCTTGTGGGGACATGATGCCAGCGCTGAGACTCTCCCAAGGCCACTCTGGTGACCAGTGTCCTCTAAACTGGGGACAGCCCCTGGTCCTGGGGTGGGGTGGCACAGCAAAGGCTTCTGTGAGGACAACTTGGGAGGGCACCCGGCTGTGCCGTGCGGGGATGAGCCCCAGAGTGCAGGGGAGCCCCCGGAGGCTGAGCCTCGTGTCTCATGTCACCACCCTGATGCGTCGCCGTCCTCGGCCCCGGGGCTGAGTTGGGGAGGATCAGTGCAAAAGACTTGAGAGGTGACCTGAGCCAAGTCTGGGTCACACAGGGCAGGTCCTGCCTGCTCTCAGGGAGCCACTGGGCTGCAGACACCCTCCTGGGATGATGTCCCCCAAAGGGGGACATCCCTCTGGGCTCCACACATTCCACCCCATTAGCTAAGACAGTTGGGTGGTCAGCCTGGAGAAGAGAAGGCTCCGGGGAGACCT
>VXBW01000115.1:24037-45928 GCA_013400375.1 Thinocorus orbignyianus
TCCCACCAGCTCTTCCTCCTCTAGGACTGGACCTGGAGAGTAACAAAGACAAGAAAGTGAATTCCTAGGAGGATGTTACCTTCCTGAGGACCCTGACCATGATCTCCAGCCGTGCACCGAAGAAATGTGAAATTCCTGAGCCAAACAATGGGGTGAGAGGCCCTGGAAGCCCTTTGGGGTCCTTTTGTAAGGACCCTTCATAAAGTTTTTGTGTGATTTCCCATTTCCAATAAAATAAAATNCGTGGGTTGCCACGGGCATGGGGCAACCATGTGCCTGGAGCTGCCAGCTGGTAGCTTTCATGGCTGGTTGGGCAGCAAATGTCAACATGAGGATCTGTGGTGCATGCCTGTTCCTCCTTCTTGCCTGCCCTATGGCAGGTGTGTCTTCTCTTCCCGCCTCCCCACACGTGGCGCATCCCTTCACGCCTCCCCACACATGTCCTGCCATGTCCCACCGGCGCCGTACCAGTGACCTGCCATGTCCCACCAACGCCGTACCCGTGTCCCCTTGCACAGCCTGTGGAGGATGCACCCCTTGCCCTCTGTGTTGGGTTTACATGGCAAAGTTGGGGTAGCTGAGGGGGAGGGCTACAGAGTTGGCTTCTGTGAGAAGCTGGTGGAAGATTCCCCCAACTGATTGAGCCAATGCACCAAGGTGGAACCTTCACCGGCCAAGGATCACTCTACCGGTAATGGTGGTAGCATCTTTGTCATAACATATGTAAGAAGGGAGAAAAAAACACCTCGCTCAACTGCAGATGAGGGGAGGAGGGAGAATATGTGACACCAAAGTCAGCGAAGATGGAGAGGAGGAGGTGCTTCAGATGCCAGAGCATAGATTCCCCTTTAGCCCACAATGAGGCAGGTTGCGTCCCTGCAGCCCATGGAGGTCCATGGTGGAGCAGATATCCACCTGCAGCCTGTGGAGGACTCCATGGTGGAGAAGGTGGAATGCCCAAAGGAGGCTGTGACCCTGTGGAGAAGCCTGCTGGCAGGACCTATGGCCCCATAGAGAGAGGAGCCCACGCTGGAACAGAAGCATGTGAGGATTCCTCCCACGAGGAGGAAAGAGCAACACAGACAACATGTGATGAACCAAACATAACCTGCATCACTCAGAGGTAGAAAAATTGGGGGTGAAGTTGAGTCCAGGAAGAAGAGAGTGGGAGGGAGAAGGTCTTTATGAGTTTGGGCTTTGTTTCTCATTATCCTAATCTGGTTTGATTGGCAATAAATGAAGCTGATTTCCCCAAGGTGAGTGTTTTGCCTGTGATGGTAATTGCTGAATGACCTTCCCGGCCGTACCTTGACCCATGAACCACCTTTCATTTATATTTTCCGTGCCCCATCCGTCTGAGGAGGGGAGCGACAGAGCAGCTTTGGTGGGCACCAGGCATCCAGCCAGGGTCAACCCACCACACCCTCCCTCACACAACTGTTTCACTGTTTTGCAATTTAGGCTTTTTTTTCTGGCACTCGCTCCTCATATTCCTGGATAAGGAGGCTGATGGGAAGATGTTTCGTCACCATTGTCCTTCCTGTCTCCTAAAAGCCTTGATGGCTACCACAGGCTTTTTGCTTAGCCGGTCCCACCAAACGCGGGCTTGGGGTGAAGAGATTGGGCATCCTGGTCCACAAGCTCCTCACCAGCTCCCCCAGATTGTCTTTCCCCCTGGATGCGCAGGGTTCAGTAGCCCATGCCAGGCACTGGGAACACCATGGGGTGTCCCGTAAGTGGCAGTGTCCCCATAACTCCAGGAACAGGCAGTGATTGCCAATGCCCTTCGTCATCATCAGGCAGCAGTT
Organism: Thinocorus orbignyianus; assembly: GCA_013400375.1. Lineage (NCBI taxonomy): Eukaryota > Metazoa > Chordata > Aves > Ciconiiformes > Thinocoridae > Thinocorus > Thinocorus orbignyianus. The sequence continues at coordinate 25,846 of VXBW01000115.1, forward strand.
ATGGCTGCTGGGAAATGCCACCTCCTCAGATTGGCGGGCAGGTTTCTGTCATGTTGACCTGCCCTGATTTGTAACCTCTTTCTTGACTCCCTGTTAAGAAATAACTCAGGAGGAAGACTGCTCATGATTTCGGAGAGGTGGCTTTGGGGTGGGACGCGTTGGCCGTCCCCCATTGACCATGCAGGGTGTTGGGTGCAGACGCCACCCCCCCAAATCCAGTCAAATTCAACAGAACTGGGGCAGATAAAACACGTTCCCCGTAGGGAATAAAACAAAGTCATCCCACTGGAGACCCTCACTCAGCATCTTTCGTGTCATCCAGGAAAAGTCCTCCTCCATCATCTCAGCAAAGAGCCCCAGACTCTGCAGGAGTGTCCCTGCTCCTGCGAAAGCCCCTGACCCGTCACCGACCTGCAACGTTGGCTTCCTGAAAATGTCCCTTTTGGTGTTTCCGTGTTTTGCCCTAACGAGTTTGGTGTGTCCCCTCCCTCATTAACAGTGGGAGCAGCCTAGTTCCTGGACTCAGACAAGAAATCGCCACCTGGGCGTGCTGCGAAGCCTTGCACAACTTCTGGGATTGTTGCCCCGAAGGAAATTTGAGGGTGTCACTAAATCATAGCTCAGGGAGTGTATAAAAGAGACCTCACCTCCACGGCGCAGTCACTGCTCCTGCCTGCTCTTCTCCTCCTGTGCACCATCTTCTGAAGAAGTCAGCCCCAGCACCGCTCATAGGTAAGGAGGTCCTTGCCCAATGGTGGCTTCAGGCTTTGCGCTGCTGGAAGTGCCGCCGAGGTAACCCTGATCCTGCCAGGCAACCAGATCCTGGCTTGGGCTTGTGGAGGAGAGGGGAGTCCTCCTCCTCCCATGGGGTTTAACGTTTTGCTGCCTCTTCCTTCCCAGCAAGATGAAAACTGACCTGGAGCTCGCCTTGGAGTGCGCCATCAACATCTACCACCAGTATGCTGTGAAGCGCCCCATCGATGACTACCTGAGCAAGGAAGAGTTCTCAGAGCTGCTGAAGGAGAATGCCAAGCCCTTCCTCCACAATACCACCCCGGTAAGAACCAAATGTGGCCTAACTCTCCTAATGCCAGCAAGAGCTCACAGGAGTGGTGGCCTCCCTGGGGCATGGGGGTGGCTGATAGCTTCCCAAAGGGGAAGGAAGGGTTTTGGAGGATTTTCCTGAATCCACACAATTCTTGCTGGGTGAACCTTGTGCTGTAGCTGCAGGCTGGCTTCTTCAGGCTGACTCTTTTCCATGTTTGTCCTGCTACAGCCTAACACGTCCGTCAATGACTACATAAACAAGCTCTTTGAGAAAGCCGACCGCAACCGGGATGGTCGCCTGAAGTTCACTGAGTTCCTGACCACGCTGAATCTTGTAGTCATTGATGCCCACAATAGGTCCCACCAGGGGAACAAAAACCATCCAGATGATGGTCATGGCCATGACCACGGGCATGGCCATGACCACGGACATGGCCACGGACACAGCCATGGACATGGCCATGACCATGGTCCCCGCAAGTGAAGCGGTTCCCAGGATGATTGTGCTTATGGGATTGTGCTTTTCCAGCAGCATCATTCCTTCCCTTTGTCCTCAAGCACAAACAAACCTGTGACCAAAGATTTTTCACCTGCCTATGCCAATGAAATAAAATTTATTTCTTCAAGCACCAAATGCATCTGTATTATGTGTCCTGTTGTCTCCAGGGAGGACACAATACGCACCCAGCCCATGGCTGTGGGGTTCAAATGCAGACTGAACTGGAGAAGCAATGGGAAAAGGAAGGTGGGATGGGAGGACCCTGCTCCTTGCAGAGCTGGGACAACCCAGTGCTTCTGGGTCCCCACATGCTGGTGGGTTCCCTGGCCTGAAGCATGTCAGACCCTGACGTGCCTTCCCCAGGCTCAGTAGGTTCCCTCCTGATATGGTTTGAGGAACCCACGGTGATTTATTGTCGTTTAGACAATTATTCTCCCACCCAATGACCCTTCTCCACCTGGGAAAGGGGAACTTGGAAGAAAAAAGGAAACCCGAGGGTAGAAAGAAAAACAGATTTAATAAAATAAGTCTAAATAACTAACATCAATGATACTAAAGACTAGTATTGATCCCGATACCAATGTAAAATACACAAGGATTATCCCCAGCCTTTTCCACCACAGGAATCCGTTGCATTCCCTGCAGGGACAGCCCATGTGGGACCCTGCTAGCTCTGCTGCTTCAGGACGAAGGGAAAGTCTTGGGGACCTGGTACACGGGCAAGGAGTTCTCAGAGGCAGAATTCCTCAGAAAACTTTCTAATTTCTCCTGAATATGCCACAAAATAACCCCGTTGCCCCCCTGGGTCAAGTGCCCGGGTCTCGCTACTCCTAGTCCCTGCACCTGGGGAGCTCAGCAGCACAGAGACATTGAAACTCACCCTCCAAAGCTGGATGTAAAGGAAATAATTTCACAAACTCAGACACTGGAGTCTTCTAAAAGTGCAGTTTCCCCGAGTACTAGGAGAGAAATTAGTTCTGTGTCACTCAGACCAGGGCACCCACATGGGGTGATGGAACCCAGCACCCTTCTCTTGAGACGATGGCGGGGTGCACAGCCCCACATCAAGCTTAGATGGAGAAGAGGTCCTGTGACCATGCGCGGAGTGGAGGCTCAGGAGGTTCCGGTATTTCCAACATCAGCTGAAATCAGAAGCTTGTCCCACATGAAAACAAGCCACACAGGAAAGCGTGGGGCTGTTGTGGGGTTATTTGCACCCAGTGACACAGGTGATGGCTCTCCGGCCCCACAGATTGTCATCACAGTGCAGCCCTTTGTCCCCCAGAGGCAGATGTTATTCACAGTCTGCCAAGGGACCTGGGTGTCACCTGGGCATCGCCCCCCTCCCAGGACTGGGCATCAGGACTCATGTCTCTCCCACAAGTTTTGGGGAGCACAGGTGGGGACAAAAAACCATGGGAATTGGGAGCCCACAAGGCTGTCTGCATGGGGACTACGCAAATGCACGGGGTAAACCCCGGCCTTGGCAGATGCTTCACGAAACCAGCTGGGGAATGAGGATGCAATTTTGGATTCTCGACAGTCCCTAATGAGCGGAGCGGGAAAGCAATAACAGAAGAAAACAACAGAAGCAATGAAGTGAGTCAGGGATACCAGAATAAAACTCATGCAACAGTTCTTGATACTGCCCCCGGGACATGCAAGGAACATCCTTCGACAGGAATGGTGACCCTTTTGTTTTTCTGTTCTTACCCTCTTCCTGGAACCCATTGTCTTATTTTTGTATCTTTTTAGGTCTCTTAATTTTTCTAGTACCTGTTCTGGTAACGCAAGTTGGGTGGCACAGAGGTGACTGTTGCAAAACACTTGCTAGTTAGTGCTCCAGCCAGCAGAGACCACAACCTCTGATTTTCTTGTTCTATGGCCGGTTTCCCCTGCAAAGCTTCTGGAGCAAGAGGAAAAGGTCTGGTACAAGTGATGTGAGTGCAGAAAGTAGCAAAAAATACCCTGCAAAACAATTTAGCAGAAGGTAGAAGCTGCCTCCACTTCTGTTTAACAAGTTAGTGTCATAGAAAACAGAGAGATGGCATTAAAACCAACCAAGGGACAAACATCTTCCATCCCTGGAGGGGTCCAAGACAGGCTGGTTCAAGCAACTCGGTCTGGTGGGAGATGTCTCTGCCCAGGGCAGTGGGGTTGGAAATGGATGATCTTTAAGGTCCCTTCCAAATCTAACCATTCTATGATCTCTCTGAAACAGCCCAGCTTTCTTCACACAGGCATGAGGGGGCCCAAAATTTTCAGCACCGTGCAAAAGGGACAACGTTTTGGCAAGTTCTGCCAAGACGTGCTTGCCCTTCATGCCCATGTTGGGGTGCAATGGTACATCCAGTGTTTCTCCCCATCCTTTGCCCAGCTAAAGGCACCTCAGCCCCAGTTGGAGGTGACGGTGGGGTGGAAGGACAGCATTTCCAAAGCTCGGTGGGTGCAACCAGGAACTATGTGCAGAAGTATGAACTGGGGAGGGGTTCAGGAGTTCCCACCTTGTTATTTACAGGTACGGGAAATGCTAACTCAAGCTGTTGCTTGCAGCAGGTGTGTCACCGCCTCTGATGAAAGAGGACCTCAGACATGTATAAAAGGTCTGCCCGAGCTTTCAGATCCCTACAACAGACCCATCCTCTGCAAACCCTTCTTGGAGACCAGGGTAAGTAATACTGCAATGGTTCTTGCAGGAAATAAGACAAGGGATGAAGATGACCCAGGGTGATGCTTTCTGTTTGGGGTAGGGCAGGAGGCTGATATCGGCTACAACAAAGCAAATGTAAATTGATGGCATTTCTATGCCATCTTTAGTAGAGGTATCGCTGCCTTCACCGGCAAGGAGAGCACCCTTTGGGGGTGTCACCTGCACAGTGGCACTCAACAGGGTCTTGATGTTCAGTGTCTGCAGTGAAAAGGGTTTGCAGCCCAAAGAAGGGAGGTTCACAGAGAGAGAGGAGGAGAAGGTCAGGCAGAGGCTGCATTGGAGCCCAGACTTGAGCTGTGCTCCCTGCCTTAGAGTCATCCTTGCTGTTGGTGGACAACGGTACAGGTATGTGACTCCAGCCTGATGGGTTTAATTTTACTGACAAATGCCTCCAGGTCAGTAAGAACAAGCTGCTTCTTGGGCAAAGCTAAAACTGGAGGTTGGTTTTATGGCAGCACATTTTAAAATGGCTATATTCCTAAAACCACTCATTACCTGCTCAGCGCCGAGGAGCTGCCAACTGCCCCTGGGCATGCCAGCCACTGGTGGCTTGCTCAGCACCAGCAAAGCAAGGCTCCTGGTGTAGATCTGCAGCCAGATGGAGGTGCTGCCCAACTAGGGGCCAAGAGTGTGGCGTGGGGTACCTGTTTTTTGATGCATCTCATGGTTTGAGTTTTCTCCACACAGTTTCTGCAGGTACCTCAAGGCCTCAGCCATGTCTGCAGTCCATCATGAGACTCAGAAGTTCCCTGGGAACTGCACGCTGGAGATGTCCCTGAAAGCCATTGTGGATGTCTATCACCAATACAGCACCCGGGAGGGTGATTTTGACCGCCTCAACTGCGATGAATTCAAGACACTGCTGACCGAGCGGGCACCAACCTTCCTCCAAGCTTGTGTGAGTGCCACAGGAGCTGTGTTGTGTTTCCTGGAGGGAAGTTCTCCTTGGGGGATTGGAGAAGGCATGAGGCTGAGGCTGCCTCCAGGGATACTCCTGGGGAAATGGGGTGCAGTCTCCACCAAGGGCTGTGGTCCAGTGGGTGGGTTTCCGTGGTCAGATCCCACATGCTGTGGGACAATTCATACCCATCCCTCCTGCCGTGGCAGGGGTATGGAGCAACCAAAGGGGTTTGGGACAAGACCGTGTCCATCTAGGGTTTAAATTAGGGGCTCGCTATGATCCTGTAGCTTCCAAACCCTTCCCAGGGCACGCAGGAATGAAGCTGGCATGGTTTCCACCCATGGGAGTGCAGCCCGGGGAGGGGCCATACCAACAGATGTCCTATACCCCAATTGCAGGACAGGAGCCGTCCTGACTACCTGAAGAAGCTCTTCCAAGAGACAGACCTGAATAAGGACAAAGAGCTGACCTTCGAGGAGTTCACCATCATCTTGGCCAAGCTGACCGATGACGCCCATCGCATCATCCACAAGGATGACCGCTGCACCCCAGATAAGGACTGAGTCCCAACACAGAACCTGTGAAAAGAAAATCAAGAAGGGGTTACTTATAAGCATTGGGCTCTGGCTGCTTTCTCTCTTCTCAGCTCACTTGTGCTCGTGAGACAATAAAGCATGGCTTGAAATTCTTTGACTCCTTCCCATCTCAACGCTTCCTTTTGCGTCCATCTCCTGGGTGGGGAGGGTGGGCACCAGCAACACTGAATTCATGGTCCTGATGGGGCTGTGGGATAAAGACTTCCCTAATTGAGGCACCCCCAAAACCCATTCAAGGAGAGGGTTATGATGCAATGAGGGGGCAAAGAGCTGTACTGCTCAGCCCCTGGTCTGAGCCCAGAGGGTTGAACTGATGGGCAAGGAGGGTATCAGTGGCCAGAAGTCCAACACAAGGCACTGCCTGAGCTCTTCAAAGATTTTAAGCATCATCTGCAGCATATTTCAGTGATACTAGCAATAATTTTTCTCCTGCAGAGGAAGTTTTCTGCCCCGACTGGGAAAAGCAGTGCCAGCCTAGCTCAGGGAAGAACCTTCTGTTTTGCCCATCCTTATCCAGCGTTTTCCCCCATTGGCCATTCCAAGCACGTCCTCTGGATGCAGAACCACCCATGAGCAGGAAAAAAAAAGGCATTAATACCCATGACAACTGCAGTTCACAGCAGAACACTGTCTTTAGCGCAAGAAGAAGCCAGGGTGCTCATAGGAAAATAATACTGACAGAAGTTACTCTCCATATATATAGCTCCTAGCCCGTGGGAAATTCCGAGATTTAAAATTTTCTCCCTAAATCCCAATAAAAACTCAAATTTCAGATTTTTCCCATGCAGACAAGCCATCTGGAGTGCTCCCTCCCAACTCTGCTGAATCACTTGCTGCCCAGCCAAGAGTGAAACTGTCGGATGGTTTCCACCTTGGAATTTTCCACCAGTGAAAATATTGTCACCAAAAGCCTGATGGCCTCCGGTTGGGCACCAGGATCTTGTCGCCGGCTGAGTCATCTGTTAGCTGTCTTGCAGCACCAACAAACCATTTCTGGGTACTAAATGCTCTGTAATCCAGCTCTTCCCCTCACCAAATGCTGGGGTACTGCCACCCCACGAGGCTGAGCAGGCAACTGTCCCCCAGCACGAGTGGTAGCCATGCATTTCACGATGGAGCCCAGGCAGGAAGAGCAAGTGGAATGGCCAGATCCAGCCCTGCAACCTGCCAGAGCTCCAGAAGGGCTTGGTGTGGGTCCAGCACCTTGCACCCATGCTTGTGTAGGCAGCAGGGCTGGCTCCCAGATCCCTTTGGGCTAGACCAAGGTGATCCCTTGACAAAAAGCTGAGTTCGTAGCCGTTTGGTACAATGGAGACATACACCAATGTTTTTTAAGCTCGAGCTAAAAGACTGGGAAATTCTTTCCCCTCCCTGCGGCTCCAGGATGGGCAAACCTCCAGGCTGCCCCACCTCCTGTGGTGGCTGCTTGTGCCAGGTCACAGCTGGAGAATCGTTGGTCTGGTGATGCTCAAAGATGCTCAGGAGCTAGGGCTCAAAGTGCAGCCCCTGATGTCCCCAAGATAAAACCACATCCAGCAACCAGAGCATACATCCTGTCCTGATTCTGGGCTAAAACCTTACTGTGAAACACGACAAACCACCCAGTGACAAACCCTGCCGTGCTCTCTTCCCACATCAGCCAGCCACTTGCCCATAAATATATCTTTTGAAAGAGTTTTGCAATGATCTTCAAGCACGGGGTGCTCTGCCTGGGCTCAGGTCTTCAGGGCACATCTAACCCCTTGCCACAGCTTGTGTGCCACCTTCTTCCTACTCCTTCCCCTCCACAGCTTCAGCAAGAGGATACTTGCCCAACCCTGGTGGCCTTGAGGCCAGCATTACCGCTTGCTGCAGTCACTTCTGCGTGGCTTACGGGCACGGCTGGACAGGGAGGTTCCCCCTATGAGGAAACCTGAAGAGACAGGCAGAAAATTGTGGTGGTACATGTTCCTGTGACCCTAAACCATATCCAGGCTCCCTGGTCACCTTAGTGACTGCACTAGGACTTAAAAACCAAATCATAGAGTGGTTCAGGTTGGGAGGAACCTCAAAGACCACCCAGTCCCTACCCCTGCCCTGGGCAGGGACACCTCCCATCACACCAGGTTGCTCCAAGCCCCCTCCAACCTGACCTTGAACCCCTGCAGGGATGGGGCAGCCACAGCTTCTCTGGGCACCCTGGGTCAGGGTCTCACCACCTTCACACCAAAGTTCTTTCTGGTCCACAGGCAGTGCCCACCTGGACTCCTGCCCTTGCTGGTGGGGGAGAACCGCGTTTCACAATGGGAGTGTTTTGAGGCAGAAAACAGCTGGAGAAGAGCCAAGGCGTTTCACAACAGGGTGTGAGGGACAATCCGCTCAGTTGCAGAATTTTGTAGCAATTTCAGGAAACCCTAAATTTGGTCATTTTATCATCCTGGAGGTGGGGAAAATAAAGGGTGTGGGATGGGCCAGGGAGGGGATGGGACCCCCAGGAGGGTTGCTGGGAGGGCTGGAGCCCCTCTGCTGAGAGGACAGCTGAGAGAGCTGGGGCGTCAGCCTGGAGAAGGCTCCAGGAAGGCCTTGGAGCCCCTTCTAGTCCCTCAAGGGTCTCCAGGAAAGCTGGGGAGGGACTCTTGATGAGGGTGGAGAGCCCTAGGATGAGGACTGGGTGGTCTTTAAGGTCCCTTCCCTAAATCATTCTGTGATTCTATGACCCGGACTGCATCCCCAAGCATAGACCCCCGTGGTGCTGCCCCACATCATGTCATCTAGAGCTCCTGGATCTTGCCTCAGGCTCATCCACGACTCCTTTTTGACCTCCGCTTTGTGTCTGAGATTAGCATCGTGTTTGTCAGGTTAAACAAACCCCCAGACAAGCCAGCTGAATCATCAGGGAGAGCACTTAAATAAAGAAGCACTGGAAAATCTTGTTTTACTCCCCATCCTAGCTGCTCCAAGCCTCCGCAGCACAGAAAAAGCAGGAAAAAAACCCCCCACAAACAAAACAAAAAATCCAACAACAATAAAGCAGAAGCCACAAAGTGAGGACACAATCCTGAAAAGTAAACGTACACCTTTCAGTCATGCCTGGGCTCCACAGCTTAGGGCACACCTTGGGTGGGGAGACAACACCCTTGGCAAAAGGCCTCCACTCACCTGAAGAGCTGAAATGAAGCTCCTGGAGCTCCTCCAGGTTGAGGAACCAGCCCCATATTATTTGTCTTTTGTAGAGCTGTTTGCTGCAGGCAGGGTATGGTCCCCCAGGGCTGGGACATGGCCCGTGTCACACAGGCCACCCCAAGCTGTGTGAAGCAGTGGGACAGTGGGATGCTTGCAGGTGCAGAGGACCACGCGGTGGTTGCATGCACCAAGTCTACAAGGATGGAGATGCTCCGGGGCTGAGGAGGGCTGGGTCATTGGGCAAGTGCGAGCATGATGCTGTGGGTCCCCTTTGCCTCATGGCGCGAAAAGACACCCCTGCAGAAGAGAGCAAAGCAGGTGAAATGAAAGAAGATGAAGGGATTTGACTTCTGTTGAGAGTTGACAGGGAATTACAGCCCCAACAGCCAGGTGGAGGTGTTGAAGGGGACACGACCATGCCCTGGCCACCCAGGCAGGGTACGTGACATCAACCTTGCGGGCAAAAGCTGCAGAGATCCCTTTTAAGGAACTACCCCGGAGTCTTAAGCAATTCACAAGTATGACATGAAGATGGACTGGAAACTGGATGAAACAGGGACATTTCACAACCGGTGGAGTGGCACAGGGGGACAGCCAGGCTATAAGAGATGTCGCACTTGGGACCAGCCCTGCTCCAGCCTGAGCGGATCTCGCTACTTCGTCAAGATGAGCAAGGCAAGTCTGATGGGTGACTTGGACATTTAAGGTCTCCATGCTCTTTTCCAGGTGCTGGTTGGGCTATCGGAGGTGCAAGAACCCTTGAGGACCCTTCTTCTCGCCGTGCGCGCTGCCATCGGTTGCTGGCAGGGGATAACCATCTCTCCTCAGCCTCATGCAAGTGGAACCTACCAGGAGATGAATCTCCTCCTAGATGAGGTTCTCCACAGCACAGTTTGACCACCGAGGAGGGTCCTGGACATCAGATCTCATGCTGTTTCTCTAGAGAATTTTGCAGGGCTGGCACCAGCTGTTTTGGGAGCCTGGTTCCAACAGCACCTGACTTACAGAAGGCATATTTTTTTGGGAAAAAAAAAGTCAGTTCTCAGCTATTATCTGCAACTGCAGATCCCAGAGCAAAAGTAGACAAAAACTGCCACTCCTCGCTTCTGTCTCCATTAAGGATAAGAAAAAACTGAAGCCAAACAGCTCAAATTTATCCCCCCAAATAAGAGCAACTGAACAAACCCATGCCGTGTCCTCATCTGGTGTGAAATGGGTGGTCATACAGGAGTCTCACAGGTTTACACCAGTCTTCCCCAGTTACTGGAACTCCTGATGTTATTCAGTGCCGTCTTTTCTTTTCCAGACTCCCCAGTCCCAGGAGCAGCTCTCTGAGCTGGAGAAGGCCATGGATATCATCATTGATGTCTTCCACCAGTACTCGAGACGGGAGGGGGACAGAGACACCCTGACCAAGAGTGAGCTGAAGCTCCTGATTGAGAAACAGCTTCAGAACTACCTGAGGGTGAGTGGGGTTTCTCGTGACCCTTGTGTGGAGGGAGCGGGGCTGGACTCCATCACCTGAACACCCCAGGGGCTGGATTCATCCCCTTCCTGCTCTGCTTTCCTGCACCCTAAATCCTTCTGCCTGGACCCTCCCTGTCCCACTACCACTTCCCAAACACACCCCACAAAGACAGATCAAGGGCCGGGTGAACCCACAGCCGGTTATTTACCCCTCATTGCCTTGTCTGCAAAAACCAGGGTCATATTATCCAAGAGCTCCTGTGCCATCTAGGAGTGATATCAGAAGCATCAGCCCAAAAAGCCCTTTCCCTTCCCTGCTCCGAGACTCACTTTTCTAAGGCAGAAGGTAAAGTTTTTTAGCTCAACAGGCTCAAGGAGAGTTTTGTGGTTGACATGACACTGCTATCTTCACCACTTTCTACATTGTATGGTGTCCTTGCATTACGCTAACATGCTGCTCTTTGGTTGCTTCACCATCATGGGTGAATCGTTGCTGTACCCAAAGCAACGGGTGATGATGGCATGAGGCTGGAGCCAACTACTGGGGACCTGGCACCTGCGAAGATCCCAGAGAAGCTGGAGGGAGCTGTGAGAGACAGGACTTACACCGTCCCCCTGTCCCTTCCTCTTGCAGCACGTGAGAAACAAGGCCACCATTGATGAAATCATGAAGGACCTCGACATCAACAAGGATGCGCAGATCTCCTTCTGCGAGGTGATGCTGCTGATCACCCGTGTGACCATCGCCACCCATGAACACCTCCATGACGTCGAGGACCACCAGCAGCAGCAGCAACAGCAGCACAAGCACCAGCACCAGCACCACCACTGAGGTGGGAGGTGTCCCCTGTTAAAGGCAGCCATGCAGTGCTTGAAGCTCTCTCCATCCTCCATCCCTCTCTGCCCACTTCCCTCCTTTCCTTCCCTCCGGTTTGATGGTTTTGCTGCCAAATAAAGATTTACCCAGACGCTGCCAAAGCTCTTCTGCGTGTCTGCGTGTCTGCATGTCTGTTTTCCTGGATGGGTGGATGGGTTTACTCTTAGTGCTACAGTCGGGTCCAACTGCTGGGATTTGGGTGGGCAAGAAGCGAGAACAACCCCAGCTCCTCCCTCAGGGCATCCTGAGTTTGCACTGAGATGTTCCTAATGGATTGCTACTTTCTAGGGGTGTCCCTCCTTTAACCTTTCCAGAGCGGGGAGCTGGAAATGCCTACGAAGCTGCCAAGCAGCCTCTTGCTGTGAGTGCTTAGAGCCTGGCTATCGATTTGCCATTGCCTTTTAGAGGTGGGGAAGGGGAAAAAGGAAGAGTTGTGATTTCCTAAGGGGGAGCCAAACCCCTGAAATCGCCCTTCTCCACTGAAGGAACCTGCCACCAGCTTCCCCAAACCAGCAGGGCTGAAGCAAGCCCCCTGTGGTTAACACAAGGCTGCCCACAAGTTTGCTTCACCGCTGCTGGCCAGGTTGCTTCAGCTTCCTTTGGGAAGTCCGTTTTGACATCTGAAGTGTCAAACACCTCCTCGTGAGATGAAAATCTGCTCCTTTCCCTGAGCCTCCCCAGGGTGGGTAGAGACCTTCCCCCAGGGTCCAGGCAAGAACCAGCCTCTTCAGCTGTGTTGATGCAACAGGATATTTGCCAAGACAGCGGGACTTCACATACCCCTGAAACCCAGGGTGCAGGACTCCTGTTGTGTCACCCGCCAGGGCTGTTGGACCATCACACTGGAGGTGGAGAAGAACAAGCCACCACACACCCTGAGCACAGCAGGGCCAGGATGCGAGCAAGCAGAGGTGGTCACTGGGTCCTCCCTATAATAGCAGAGGGGTCCCCAAATCCATACACATCCTTTTGCCCCCAGCAGAGCCCACAGCTCCCCAAAAGAGGGGGAGGCACCACAAAGCATCACAAGGAAGAAGGCATTGGGTACACCTCGGCTGCAGAGGGATGCTCCATCAGGTGGGTGGACAAGGTGCTCCTCTACCCATGGTCACGGTGTTTGGGGATGGCACCTGGGTTCCTCCAGCCTTGCTACCCCCAGAGCAGTTCTTCAGCAGCACCAAGCAGGGGGTGTGCAGCCCCATCCCTCTCCCCCGACCTCCTCCAGGGTTTTAAGTCCGGATTCCACCTTCCCAAGCTAAAGGACCAGCCCATCTGCAGTAGGTTGCTGCTGCCTCCTGGTGGCCTGTGCTATGGAGGCTGCTGGGGCGGCCACCAGCCCGGGAAACCCTATAGCCCTGCTCGCCAGTCACACCCTGACCTACTGATGGCATGCAGAGTCCTGTCCTGTGATCCCCACCCAATCTTTGTCACACCCCCCTAGTTCTACACCACAGTGCTGTTCATAATAAGTAGAATTATTCTGATTTATGTGTCAGGAGCAAAACCTGACTTTTTGGGCTAAGCTGGCATCATGAGGACACACACTGACTTGCAAACACCCAAAACTCCTCTCTCATCCCCCTCTGCTCAAGCCACTACACAGTTTTGCTGGTAAGAGCTCTACTTCCCCGCCCCCCTCCTCAGTGTTACCCCATCAGCTCTTCTTACCCGTGTCCTGTAGGGAGCAGGAGAAGGGAGAAACACCACCGTGGTTCCTCCAGGGGACAGCTCAAAGCAGCAGGCAAAAAGTGGATGCAGATAAATGCTCAATCCTCCTCCTTTTTTTACCTTTATTTTTTTTTTGGGGGGAGGGGGTTTTTACCCCACATCCTTCTCCCTGAGCTTTGCTCCAAGGAGATGCAAACCCATCGGACCCTGTTGAGGGTTCCAGCCCCTCAGGGGTTGTCTCCCCATCTGCCACCCTGCTCTGTCCCATCAAAACAGCCCTGCCAGCACCTCACACTGCTGACACCCCCCCTCCCAAAGCTCCCAGATTGGAGAAAAGAGACTGGAGCCCCACAGGGATGAGTTTTATGAAGGACTCTGCAATGAAGGGATGTGATCCAAAGGGGGTTGAGCAACAGCTCCTAGTTGGGACTCGGCACAGCATCCCCTCCTGCCTGGTAGCCCCTGCCTACCATGATCACCCTCTAACCACTCTTGACCTCCTCCACCTGCTGCAGACCCCCTTCACCCCCCACCAGATCCCTTCACGTGGGGTCAGCAGCCCGTTGGCTGACACAGAAAGGGTTGCACAACGCCCAGCACTGTGGCAATTGAAGACTTTGATGTGCTGCGCACGTCGCATTTGTTATCAGTCTAGACACGTTGATAAGGATGAGCCACAGTGGGGTAAAACTGGTTGGTCCTGGGATGCCATCAAGGCCCGGGGCCAGGAGCCGACCCGCTGTCGTGGGCAAACCTGTGCCCAGAGCCCCAGCGAAGCCACCCTGACGCCACTGCGGATGGGGACATGCTGCCGCAGGATGGCACCGTGGTGGCAGCAGCCTCGGAGGGAGTAGCCAGCGGAAGGGACTGGATCAGGCTGATTCAGAGCAATTTTCCTCCTAATTCCACTCGTTCCCCAGGCAGACGTGTGCTAATCGGGGCGGTAGCGGTGGAGGGAGGAGTACGGCGGTTGTAGGTGCCATTGCCATGCGTTGCCCTTCCGTCCTCCCCAAGTGCTTCCTGCTCGGTGCGGTGGCTTCCGCACTGCTGTGCCTGTCCACTCCCCACCATCCATGGTCCTGGGGTCCTTCCCACGACTGGTCATGCACCATCCCCATGGTAGCATGATGTTCTTCCCAGACCCTTTGTACAGTGATAGGGTTCTACCAACATAAAGCCTTAAATCCTTAGCGCTTGGCCATCGGGATGGCTCCAGCCCACAAAAAAACACTCCATGTCCCATCAAGGGCATGGCTGGGAGCAGCAGGAGCTCCAGCTCACTGGAGAGATGTTGTTGGGATGTTGGTCTTTCTGTGGGGATGGTGCTAAAGCAACCTGGCAAAGCTGTATCCCGAAAGATTGGGGAGGGCGGGCAAATTGTGCTGCTGCCTGTGCCCAGTTGCCTCACCGTCCCAAATACAACCCTGAAGCGAGTTTTCCAGGGCTGGGGTGGAGGTCCCCCAAAAACTTCAGCTCTCAGGGACCATCCAAGGTAAGAACAGCCCCTGGGCTGATCCGGCTCCCACTGAAAGTATCCGTGTGTCGGGCAGCCCTTGCTGCTGAGGGCCTGCAGTGACTTGCTGCCTCTTGCCTCACTGTGACAAGGTAAAATTTAGCTCTAGACCACGGTCTGCATCTCATTTGCAACCCACTTAATTTCAGAGGTGCCTTGTGCTGCGCTGGCGGTGTCAGCAGCCGTACGTAGGTGGCACAGGTTGGCTCTAGCAACCCCTCCTCTCCCAAAAACGCTGCCACCGACCCGGTCCTGCGAGCGCCGCCTGGGAAGACTGATGCCGAGCATGATCTCATCTGGCTTCGTGCCGTATCTGGCAATCTCGGGATGGTGCCTGAGCCCTTAATGAAAGCTGGCACACCCTTCATAGCAGGGATGGCTTGTTACACCCCCTTCCCAGGTGAGCAAATCTGGGGTCATTGACTTCTCTGAAACCACACCAAGGAGCAGCTGGGAGCCAGGCATCCTGCCCTGGTTGCCACGCTGCAGCATCCCCACAGCCCCTGCCCTGTGCCTTGTTCTTTCTTTGGGAGCCCTGAGGCAGCTTGGCCCAGTGAATGGGTTGGTTTGCTCCATCAGGGCTGAAATTAGCAGCCTTCCAGTATCTGAAGGGAGCTCCAGGAGAGCTGGAGAGGGACTCTTTGTCAGGAAGTCTAGTGATAGGACAAAGGGTGATGGTTATAAATTGGAAGAGGGGAGATTTAGATTAGATTTTAGGAAGAAATTCTTTATTGTGAGGGTGGTGAGGCAATGGAACAGGTTGCCCCTAGAAGCTGTGGCTCCCCCATCCCTGGAGGGGTTCAAGACCAGACTAGATGGGGCTTGGAGCAATCTGGTCTGGTAGGAGGTATCCAATCCCAGGGCAGGAGAGTTGGAACTCCATGGTCTTGAAGGTCCTTTCCAACTCTAACCATTCGATGATTCTATGAAATTCATCCTGTCCCCTGTGTGTGGCTCGGTTTGCTCCATTGGGGCTGAAATACAGCCTGACACCAAGACCGTGCTGCTGGGATGGGTGGTGGCTGTTCCTGTCCCATTGAGATGCTATGATTCTATGATTCCATGGGGCTGCAAGATGTGTAGTAAGTGATTTTCCCACGGGAGGGAGCTCATAGCCTTGCTGGCCATGGCCAACTGGGGCTGGCATCACCCAGCGTCCCCACACCCCACACTCTAGGGAGCAGACTGCCTTGTTTAAAAAGCAGCTCAGGGCTCTTACTCCTTGCTCGCAGAAGAAACCGCAGCTCTGCTGCCGTTGTCCAAGCCAGGCAACCATGAATATGCCCATCTGAGATGTGGGACAGCCTCAAAAATAGGATTGAAACCACCTGTTCTGCTGGGAAGTTGTCTGTGACATTTTCTAAAATCCTATTTCAGCACCCCATGAACTCACAAATCACCTCGGTTGTAAAGGAGGAAAAAACCTCCCCAGACTTTGGGAGAAGCCAGCTTTCATATATGAGGAGAAAAAACCCCAAACCCTTTCGAGGGAAGCTGAATGCAAACTTATATATATGAAGAGAAAAAAACCCACCCTTTTGGGAGAAGCTAAACACAAACTTCCATATATGAAGAGAACTTCTGGTTAACTTTTTCGGTTGACCCAAGGAGATGTGTCCAGTGCTAAACCCCTGCCTTCCCCTCTCAGATCCCAGAGAAATACTGGCAGAGAGCGGAGCTGCAGGCTGACCTACATAGGTCTTTCCCAGGTGTGCTGGTAAACATCCTTGCCGGGGGAAGGATAATGAGGGAGGTTCCCTGAGGAGCGCAGCAATGTGGAGAAGCAGCCCCAGAACAGGACTGACCGGAAGAAATCTTCACCCTCCACCCACTCCCCAGCAGCCTGGCAAGGAGTTTGCTGAGAGCTGCTCCCACCAGTCCCCATCCTCTCCCGACGGCTGGTTGACGCAGGTGAGCTGGGTGAGTCTCCGCCGATTTTTTTTTTTTCTTTCTTTTTTTAATGTACTTAAAAATGAGCTTTTATGTTTTCAGGGTCATTTTACAACCAGTCTTTCCCAGCAGGACTCAGGGCAAGCAAGGACTAAAGACATAAGCACAGGTTTAACTGTCCAGGCTCCCTCCGCCCAGCCCCAAGAGCTGGGGGTGTGTAGACACGGCACTTTCTTTAGGTGCAAGAGGTGATTCATTCAACCCCACAAGTGCCTGAGATGGCTACAGGGAGCTCCGTCCTTTTAATTTAAGCAGGCAGTGGGAAAGTGGAGAATTAAGGTGAAAGTTCCGAGAGTAAGCGGGGAGATGGGGAGCATCCAGCAAAGGGAGGTTTTTTTACCTCTGGCACATAAAAACAACTAGAAAGACACAAATTGAACTAAATGATTTTTGAAATAAGGGGGTTTTCCAACCTGAATGATTCTAGGATTCTATGAATTATTGGAAGGGAAGGTGGGGGTTTTCCTGCGGGCAGAGCTGCCCCTGCCACCCTGCTGTATCCCAAAATTTTGCTCCTTTCCAGGACTGGAGACATGTCTAGGCTCATTAAAGCCATCACTGACATGATGGAGAGTTACCAAGGCAATGCCAGGAGAGGGAAGAAATCAGAGCCTTTCAGCAGAAGCGAGTTCAAGAAGCTGATCCAGCAGGAGTTTGCTCCCATCAAGGTAAATGTAGGGGGTCGACGGTGCAAAGATGGATGGGACAGGTGGTATTTGGGGGTGGTCAGGGGTGATGAGGGGTCCTGTGATGCCCACTCCACATCCAAGGGTGGAACTCCGCTCTCAGATCTCTCCAATCTTTGACTTTCCCTGAGGTAGAGTATTGCAGGTAATTTCTTTGGGTTCACATTCCCAGGCAGCAAAGCTCCTGTGTCCCCCTCCCGGTCCCATTGTCCACATTTTTCTGCTGTGAAGGAGAGGTAGAGGGTGAGGAAAGGGTGCATGGTCCCGCTGTTCCTCTATTTCCCCCCTGGGCAAATCCAGGTGTAACACCACGCTATAAAACCTTAGCATTGGACTCCTTCCAACCTTTGCTGCCTGCTGCAACCAGCCTTTTCATTGCATTGTCCTTGCAAAAACAAGGGGACCCAGCCCTCACTTTGCCGCTTTGCCTCCTTGCCCCCTTGGGAAGGTCTGATGGGCTTCTGTTCCCTCAGAGATCACCCACCAGCAAGTACAGATACATCTCCAACCTGCCGGATTCGGACACTGAGCCCATGAACAAGAAGGAGAGGGGCTCTACCAAGCCCTGTGTGTACTGAAGGGTGGCCGCTCCTGGGGCACAGAGACGAGGAGGTAAGGGAGGGCTCAGGGAGTGCAACAAGTGGGCAAAGCTCCTGTAGAACCTTTGCATTGCCTCGTTAGGTGGGGACAGATTCCTTCCTTGGGACCGGTGTCATCCTGAGACGGTGCAGGGCTCCCCAGATCTGCTCTATCACAGAGTCACAGAATGATTTGGGTTGGAAGGCACCTCAAAGATCTTCTAGTTCGAACTCCCTCGGCATGGGGGGACACCTCTCACCCCCCCACCAGCCCAGGTTGCTCCAAGCCCCATCCAACCTGGCCTTGAACAAGTGACTCCAGGGCTGGGGTTATCCCAGCAAGACCAATCCATCAGGGAGCATGGGATGGAGCCAGGAGCTCTAGTAACTCCAATAAAATTGCACAAGTTTATTGAGCACAAGCTTAGCATGAAGCAGAGGTGTTGCAGGTCAGGTGATGGGGAACTGGGGGCCATTGGGGAGGGATACCAGCCTCAACACGGCTTTGCATTGATGGTGGGTGAATTCCCTCACGACGTTTTCTTCCCTCTTCTCTAGGATCCCTGAATTGCCCTGTGGGTGAAGAACAGAGGTGCCAGCACCGTGTGGGCACAGTATGATCATCTTTTGGGTTTTCCCTGCCCCTCCGGTGCCTGCAGCGCCTGCCCTCGCACCAGTGGCAACGGGGGAGAGGTGAAGACTGTGCCCCGCTCCACGTATTACCTCCATGAGGCAAAAATAACCCCCAGGTCTCTTATTTTGTCCCCTAGATCCACGGGTGTCTCTTTGGGGTGCTTTGCAAATGCAGCTTAAGGCTGGGGGAAGGTGGGTGGTGTGTGGATGGGGGGCAGATTTGCTGTTTTCTTCTCATGAACATGGAGGCAAAGCAACGGCTGACATATCAACCCTTTCCTCCACAAGCTCCTTTTGTTTTGAATGGGTAGAAAGTGAAAAATCACCCATGAATAGGGCTGGAATGAGCCATACAATTAGTTGACTCAGGCTGTAGAGTAATGATGAATGAAGAGTGGCAATTCTTTGGGGAAAATTAAAGCCCTGTGGTTGGGAGTTAATCTCCGGCTCATTTGAAGTGAACAGCAAAATTCCCACGGGTCTGGGAGCCCGGGGGACGGGACCAGAAATACACCTCAATATCCGTGAGGGCATTTCAGTCTAATACGTGGCAGTGTACGGGCTTTCTTTTCCATTAAAAAAATAATTTAAAAAAAGGGAAGCCTAGCCCTCATTATTTTTTTTAGGAAAGTCTTTATCCATGTCTTTGTGTAATTAACCTGCACAAAGCTGTGCAAAGAAATACTACTGAGAGTAAGTGGCCAGAGGATGAGGAAAAACACACTGCTTTCCTTGGCTGTGCTTGGTTAAAACATTGCTCTCTATACATACAGCAGTAAAACGAGGCCATTTTAATGGCAAGAAGGGGATAGTAGAAACCCTGAGTTTCACTGGAAAAAAATACTACGTGTAGTTAAATCATATCCCCGCCTGCATGTTTTTGGAAGGTCAGGGGAAGACGTGCCGTTTCCGACAAGGATTCCCTTCACGGTCACTTTATGACCCAGAGGGATACTTTCTGCAGTAGTTTGTCCCTCTCAAGTGAATTAGACCTGGTCCTTCAGCTGCTGCATGACCCAAAGGGTTAATACCTCAGCCGTCTCCACTGTGATGTTTCTGCTTTGTAAATAGCCAAAAGGGATTTTTTTTATTGGGAGGTGGAGGGGCGGGCTTCTTTCTCTCCTTCTCACATAAATGGTTGTAATACCATAAAAAGGCAATAAAAACTTTACAACATGATGCCTGCCTGATTTTCGTGACCACCAGTAGCCCCCCCTGGGTAAGGGGTTCCTCAAAGCCATGTAAAAAAAGCCATGGTGGTGGAGAAGCCCCAAGGGGATGGGGCAGGAATGCAAAGCCTTGGGGGTCTGGGGCACTGGGGACCATCCTGATAACCCAGGACCACCTCCACATCCTACTTGTAGGTCCCAGATAGGATATGCTGTGGGACAGGGAGAAGTTTTGTGCTTTCCCCGTCACCTGGGAGCTGTTGGCTCCAGCCGGTGGAGGAGAACAGAGCTGGTGAGCACCCAGGGGTCATCTCTGCTGGCTATGGCCGGTCACTGGAGCATCACAAAGATTCAGAAAGAAACCGGTCCTACACAAATGGCACAAACATATTAGTTAAACCAACCACCTTCCCATAGCATCCATGGAAAATCACAGAATCATGGAACCACAGAATGATAGGGGTTGGAAGGGACAAGGTCATCTGGAGATGACCTTGTCCAACTCCTGCCAGAGCAGGTTCAACCACTGCAGGTTGCACAGGATGGTGTCCAGGAGGGTTTTGAATGTCTCCAGAGATGGAGGGCCCACCACCAAATGAGGAGCTTAAGGAAAGGCCAACACAAGAG
>VXBW01000124.1:828-23877 GCA_013400375.1 Thinocorus orbignyianus
CTTCAACAAGAGGACATTCAAAAAACTAAAGATGAAAATGAACAACTCGAGATCAACACGAAGACCTGGAGGCAGAAATTCTTGACACCAGCAGTGGGACATTTCTCAACCTATTTATTATTGTAACTTATTCTCAACCTTTTAATAAACTATAACACATTTGTTCATTAACACTTGCCATCGGGTTTGCCCTCCCTCAAGCTCCATCCCTCCCTCCCAGCAGTGCTGTGGGCAACACCCACACCTGAGGATGCAGCTCCAGGGTGCAGGAAGGGGCAGCTGAGCAGCGCCCAAGGTTGAGCTTGGGCTTCAGCCTGACCCTTGGCTCAAGGCTCCACTGGCCATGGCCCAAGGACAGAGGGGAAAGAAAGCCTGGGACAAAGCTCAGCAGGAGAGAATAGATCCTTCACTAAAAACCCAGCACAATTCCAAGAGGATGGAGCCGTTATTTGACAGCACAGCACCCACTGAGATGCTGCACGGTGACAGGAAAGCAACTGGGATGGAACAACGTTATAGCACGGGATCAGAGGCTGAGAACATTTGTCCAGAACCTTCCAAAAAAGACAAGAACAGGCCAAACAGCACAGGAAGGACATGGAGCTGTTGGAGCAGAGGAGGCCACAAAGATGCTGGGAGGGCTGGTGTCCTTCTGTTGGGAGGACAGGCTGAGAGAGTTGGGGTGTTCAGCCTGGAGAAGGAGAGGCTGAGGGGAGACCTTAGAGCTCCTTCCAGTCCCTAGAGGGACTCCAGGAAAGCTGAGGGACTGTCCCTTCACACCTTTACCATTGCACCCATCTCTCTTCTGAGCATCCGTTCTTCTAGAAGGCAGCAGTGCCAGGCAGAACCTGCTGGACAACCCAGCCCTGGAATTGCTTGGTCTATCTCTTTCATCTCAAACTTCTTTTCAACAGCAGGGCCACCAGGAAGGTGGCAGCAATGGATGTACACTGAAAGGTGTTGCTTCTCTGGACATTCTTTGAAGCAGAAGCAAGCTAAAAATCCTGTTATCTTTGCACATGCCATGATCATACATTCTTTTCCTTCAAATTTTTGAATTTCTGAGCATTTGAAGGTACTGCTGGCATTTTTAGGGATAAAAAGGGGAACTGGGTAGCCAGGTACACATCCTGCCAGGAACAAGGAGCAGAGCTGGTGGCATAAGGAGTGCTCACATTTCCTCTACTCAGACTATATTTGGAGTCTAAGCCTCCAAAAGCAGCAGATTCATATCACACTGGTTTCCTTACGAGGCACGTAGCCCAGAAGTCGGCAGAGATGCTAAGACAAATTACTTCTTTGTTTGCACAAAGGTTAAGGACTTGAAGAGTATTTCCTATTTTTAGTAAGAAAAAGAACTGGGAAAAAGTAGCACAGCAGGCGATAGAGGGGATGAAAGTCAAAGGGGATGAAAGTCAGCCTTGAATAAAAAAATAACTGCAGAAGCATCCAGAAACTTTGCATTTCAAGTGCTATCCTATAAAAGCAGCTTTGGGCAAGAGCCTGTGTGTACAAAGGCTACTTCACCAGCGTCTCCAAAAGCTTCACAGTCCCCCCCCCAGAGATTCAGACCTTTCAGAGAAGCTACTGAAAGCTCCATGTCCCAATACCTGCAGAAGCAGCATGCAGGCACGAGCAGAAACTGGAATCAGAGCCCTGAAGTACAGGAGGTCAAAGGACCCCAGAGCAAACACTTCCCATGAAGAAGGACCTCGCCGTGCTCCCTCCACAGCTATTCAGCAAGGATTAGCTCAAAGATGACCATGAAGCAAACCACAGGCCTGCTTCCACCTTAGCTCCATCCAACACCACAAGGACCCATAGCCACAAGGTGAGACTCACCCTGCCAAGCACAAAAGTTCCCACTTCTTCAGTATTTTTCTTTTTTAAGATCTTACAGAGACTTACAGGCAGATAAAATGCTGGATAAGACAACCCCTTGACTATGAAAAAGGTCCAGACTTGGCTTGTTTTGTGCCAAGGTGAGTGGTCTTTGGGAGGGGGTCTGGGCAGGAGATGGGACAGCGGAAACAGGCTCTGAAAATAGAGTGTGATCCTTCACCCACACCACAGGAAGGATCTGAAGAGGGGAAAGGTATTCCAGTGCCACTTCCCTTCAACAGATCCCTTGTGTAGGTGGGAAAACAGGGAAACTCGGCCCAGCAACGTGTGTATATTTAGATTTCATTTACTCCTCTCGCTCCCTCTGTCCTCCCACCCACCTCCCAGATCCACTGACGACTCGGAGGCCACACTCTCCCTCCAGCAGGGATCTCACACCAAGGCACGATCCATCGCCACCACCTCTCAGCTCCCACACAGAACCCTGCAGGTCCCACCACTTTTCCACCTCTTCCATCCCCAGGAGGTGTCACATCACAAGTGGGAGCTGAGGGCTCAGGATGGGACGCGACACAAGTTGCTGCCACTTGAGCAGTTTATGCATTTATTAAGCTGACAGAACAAGGGGCAATGGCTTGAAGCTGGAGAAGAGCAGATTTAGATTGGATATTGGGAACAAGTTCTTCCCTCTGAGAGTGGTGGGACACTGGAACAGGTTGCCCAGGGAGGTGGTTGAGCACTTCAAGGTGAGGCTTGATGAGACCCTGGGCAACCTGGGCTAGTTGGGAGTGTCCCTGTGACTGATGATGACCTTTGGAGGTCCCTTCTGGCCTGGATGATTCTATAATTACAGCAAAGTAATTTGGTTTGGCTTCATTCCAGCAGCAGAGTGAAAAACCAAACCATCTGACTCTGCCCAACACCACACGCGCTTCCAACCTGCCGCAGAGAGCTGGCACGTGGTTACTTAAACTACAGCCACTTGCTCAGGGTCACATCCCAAGGCTTGCAAGAAGTTTGGGTGTTGTTTTTTCTTCTCTATACTGGAAAAACAACCCAGGGTAAGGCTGAGAGCAAATATGAAGTTGCATACCTGGTCTAAAAGAACCGTGTATAGAAAAAGCTCTGAAAGTTCACTGCAGCTGCCTGGAAACAACGCTCCCGCTGGTCTTCAGGGACGAGCATGAATTAAAAATCTGAAGACAACAGCAAATTTCAGTTTTAATTAGCCAGGGCAGGCAGCCAAGGAGGGCTCCCCCACCCACCCGTGGCTACTGAAGCCTGACAGCTAGAAAGGATTTATGCTTTGCTCTGTGGTCCCAGTGGCCATTCGAAGCAACACCGACTCTGAAGAGGCGCCAATGCAGTTAACACAGAAGCCAGCCATGCAGCGTGGTGGATGCGGTTAATGTACAACTGGGGAAGGACAGCAATACATCAAAACCAACAAAAAAGCACCAGGCTTTGAGGGAACAAAGGGCATGGACTTCAGCTGCAGCTCCGCCTTACCTCATCTCCAGTCTCAGGGCCGGGAAGGACCCAGGAATCCTGAGCTTAGCGGCGCTTGGAGAATGAGCGTCCTTAAAAGCAAAGTCATTTTAAGGAAAGAAAAATCAAAGGACCCATCTGCTTATTCTGCTTTTAAGACAAGGCTCCCAGCTCCCAGCGCTAAGAAGGCAACACGTATAAAGCTCCCCAACCCGCTCTGGGGGGTGTCTGTGCATGCCAAGACCAAGTACAGATGCTCCATCCCAAACCCTCACAGCTGAGGTTGTTCAGAGGGAAAAAGTGAGGTCATTTCACTTGAGTTGGCAAAACACAAGCAGAACGTAAGGCCTTTCCCATCCCAGGCCCCCAGCGCTGCTCAAACCAGGAGTCAAAGCTCTCAGCAGCCTCGACAGGCTCACTGACCTACCCAAAAAATGGGGCTGTATATAAAAAAAAGGGGAGAAAAAGCTTTGTGACAGGAACACAGCTGGCTGCTGGCAGCCCCAGCACAGGCCGGGACCTGGTGAATAGGCAGAGCTCGTGGTGTTGCTCAAAGCCATCCCATTAATGCAGGCTGGAGAGATGGGGGAGAAAAAACCTCACCCTGCTGCTGTCTCTGCTTTGTCCCAGGGTTGAGCAGGGAGCTGTCACCTCCAGAGCCACCGCCTCCACACCAGCTGCCAGCGCCACGCTGGCTCTCCCCATCCTCCCCCTCCAAAAGTCATCATTTGGGATCAGTTTGCCACGAGCAAACCATCAGGGAAAGCAATCGCCACATATTCAAGGTGCAGCTTGCAGGCTGACAACGAGAGGGCACCGCAGCAATTCTTGCCACCAGGATTCTAGGCATGATGTGGTTTCAAGCAGGTACAACTTGGATCATAGCTCTTCCACCTGGGCCACCAAGTTCCAGTTGGGCCATCACATTCCAACCAACCAGCTCTGCATGAGGTCAAAAGCTGGCCTTGAGCGTGACACCTTCCCCAGCCCAGTGGAAGCTCTGCCATGCCAGGCTCACACTGCTGAGCACACCCTTTCCAGGGTTTTTAAGGATGGCATCACCTCACTGCAGAGGAATCATCTAGAAACGGTATTTATGGCCACAGAGTTGCACCATTTACAAGTCAGCAGTCACCAGCTGCAACATCATGGTCCAGAAGATGCAAGGTCAATGTGTTTCATGGAGATTGGCTTCTCAGGGTGCAGGCAAGAGCTTTTGTGCAAATCTCGTTTCAACGGGAAGGAGAAAAGTGCCCATTTAGCTCCTGTCTGCCACAGTCATTTGAGGGAAAGACACTGAAAAAATATTCAAGACAATCTCGTAAGTCAAAAATCTCCTTTAGTTGCAACCATACTCTTGCCTCAGGTAAACCTAACAGCGATGGGTTTGCTTGCCTCAGGGCAAGCAGTGCACAGTCCCTAATTTGTTTAATAAAAAAGTAAATTAACCAAACATCTTCTGCAAGACAGAGCAGCCTAGAGAAAGAAATCCGGGAAGAGAAGGCAGGAGCTCCCACGAGCTGATCCCTCTCTACGGCTCACAGTGTGCCTTATTCAAACCACATCCCAGCCCAATGCTTAAATGTTTAAAAAGAGGATGTTACTTGTTTTCAAGAGCCTGGGATATCCAGGGGATGGGTACTCCAGGTTTCACACATGGAAGATTCCACAAAAAGATCTTCTGGATACACATCAACAACAGCTTTAATCAGATCCGCTCCACACCACTTGTGCAGCCCAACTGCTGCACCCACCAAACCAGCTGATTTTCTCATCACCTTCTGCATTTGAATTGAAGATGTGAAGAGTAAACCACGAGGGGGCTTTATGATGTTTAACCAAAGAGCAAAGAACTGGCCCACAACGGTAAGACATCCAAGAGAGTACTCACCAGTGTTCTCCTCCATTCCTCTCGCACACGAGCTCTCTGCCCAATTCCTACAAAAACAGGAAATACAAAAAAAATTGACACGTGAATTCAAATCCCAAGTGGGAGCAAAACCCAGAGTTTCGCTTCTCCATCAGCTCTGCTCAGCCTACACACAACCAGCATGGGGGGAACCCAGAGCAGAAATCCTGCTCTGGCAAACCAGGAATGAGAGCATGGCATCTTCCACCCCTCTCTGATATCACCGGGCTCTAAATCACACAGGTGCTGGGATGGAAAGAAAGGGGAAACAAAAATTAAGGTGTACTAATTACAGAGAATTGAATGTCTGCTCCTGGGGCCAACATCCCACGTCTGCCTCTTCCAAAAGGCACGTGGCTGCTGTAAAAGGGAACAGCAAAGGCTTATCTAGCACCAGCAGAATAGCAGATGTCCACATTTTAGATGTCCCACAACATCGAGACAGATCTAAACATACTGGGGGCTGGAGGGGGGAAGATAAAAAAAAGGAGGAAGCAGGATTTTGGTTGCAAACCCAGCTTTTCTCTGAAGAAAGTTCTGAAATGAGGTGCAAGAGGAACTAAGCTCTGGGAAAGGCAGGAGACGTCTTGATTCTGATCCATCATGTAGCACGGTAACACCACACTCGGTATTGGAGAAAAAGAGAGCTTCTATCCCAAAGAACTTGCAGTTCAGACCAAGACAACCACAACAGGAAACGTCAACAGTCCCAGCATGGGCCGACTGGGAAAGAGCTCCAAAATAAGCCCGTTCCCAGCACCAAGACACCACAGTCAGCTTTTATGTGTAGCTCATTTCACCCCAACCCTTCACCACAAAGCTCAGGACAACTCATCACTGGCAGCAAAGCGTAATCTGTTGGCTGTAACACAACATCAGGTGGGGTGGATCATCTCCACCTGGTGACGTACTGGTTGTTATGGCACGGGCACAGCTCTCAGACACCATGGGAGCCCCACAGGTTGTGGTGTCAGAGGAGATCACCCCACCATCCCACCACAACTGGGAGCACTCCTGAACCAGCTGTCTCCAGCAGGGCTTTCTAGCTCTGCTTCGCTCAGCCGCGTGGGCGAAAGACTTCTTTTGATCAAACAACCACGCTCCAGGCTACTTCTCTCCGTGGCAGCTAAGAATTCCAGCACGGCAACATTCTGAGATGGGGAGAACACCTCGACAAAGCCGTTAAATTCCCAGAACAGCGTTGGCAATCACACCATTTAAACAGCTTGGCAAAAAGCAGCGCTATTCGTGCGGCCCAAGAACGTCAGGTGCTCTTCGTGGCAGAGGCAGATCTCCACGAGGTTGGTTGGGAAACACCCTCAGAATCCCTCTGGCTTAATCCATTAATGCTGTTAAAATACAGCTCACTTTCACGTGCATTTTAGATGTGCAATTTGGTGCATCCGTGAGCCACAGTTATTCTAAAGGCCACATCAAGGACACCATTTACAAAAGCTAGAAGAAATGCTCCCTCCAGTGAAAGCAGAAGGGCCAGAATGATTTTTAACAAATAATATCAAGTCAGCACCTTCACACAAACCCCCCGGTTGTAGCAACTCTGCCGCACAGGGCGTTTGCAGGTAAGGTCTCCCCGTCTGCCCTTCCTTGAGCCCTTCTGGGAAGGGAAAGCAGAAGGAAAACCAAAGCAGCCACCTCAAAACCTGCTGGAACCTCAGCAGAGATGACAGAAACCCCTCCTGCTCCTCCCAGAGCTGGGTTTAATTTGCCTTTCAAGGGCATTCCTGCACAGGCTGCGCTGAGCTGTGCGTATTCCAAGGGGCACATTAGTGCCTGGAATACTAATGCTGGCAGCGTCGCTGCTGGACACTCACGGTAGGCACCAAGGACATCTGTCATCGCCCGACAGCGCGGCTGGAAGCACCTCAGCCTGGATGGGGAGGGATTCTTCTGAGCAAAACACTAAATCCACAGCTATTAATAGAACAAGCACAAAAGGCACATGGGAGAAGGGGAAAAAAGAAGCCATGGCAGGTTAGAGCAAAAGGGAGCGGAGTCAGGGCTCCCGCAGCACAGCCAGGAGGGTGCCCACGCAGGAGCACGTCCTCTGCACAAAGGGACAGGCACATCCTCACTCAAGCAATGGATGAGGGACTCTGATCAGGGAGAGGAGCAAGAGGGAGAGGTTTGACACAAAGAGGGGAGGTGGAGATGAAATCTGGGGAAGAATTTTGCTGGGAGTGAGGGTGGTGAGAGCCTGGCCCAGGTTGCCCAGAGAAGCTGTGGCTGCCCCATCCCTGGAGGGGTTCAAGGCCAGGCTGGATGGCGTTTGGAGCAACCTGGTGTGGTGGGAGGTGTCCCTGTTGGTTAATTGGGAAGCTGAATTCTGCAACAGATAGTTGGAGATAACCTGCCCCGTGGAACAGAAAATTACTTTTATCTCCTAATATCAGACCCTTCCCAAGTACGTAAGCCTGAGAAAACCTGGATTTTGCATTTCCTTTGGTGTTATGACACGTGCAACAGCTTCTCTGAATATTTATGTCCTCAAAGTGCTCAGACATTCCCTGAACCTGGCAGCTGTGTGAAATTCCTCTGTCACTGCCACCACCCGGGGACGCGCCGCCCCGCTCCTGCCCCTCGCTGCTGCTCAGCATCGCAGCCCGCAGAAGAGCAGCCTTTGTCTGGCTGGGCAGCACAAACACTTCACTTCCCAAACCTCCCTGCCCCCCTCCAGCTCTTCGTACCAATCCAAGAAGATATTCTTGTTCCATTGACCCGTCTCTGAAAGTCCCAGCAGCAAGGTGATGGCTTTTTTCCAGCCAGGCAGCTAATCCCCACACAATAGAGAACGACGGCTCCGCAGCCACGCTGGAGTATTTTCCTAACACTCTTTTCCACCCTGTTTCCTTCTTCAGTCTTGAAAAAACTCTCTGCTGAAGCGGGGAATTTCATCTGCCCCAGCTCCTCATCCTGCCCCGAGGGTGTGGTCCCATGGCAGCACAGAGGGACCAAAGTCCATGCCTTGGATCTCCTCTCACGGTTCTCCAGCCCCTCCTCGGCCGGTACCGCTCCAGCCACCCCGGGAGCAGCCAGAAGCTGTCCCACATCCAAACTTGGCACTTTCAGAGGAGCCACACAGTGGGTTGGAAAGGACAGGACCTTGACATCCCCAGCTCCAAACACTAAGTCACTATGAAGCTGCACCCCAAGGTATCACTGCTTTTGCTTATTCCAGCCCTGGGCAATCCACACAGCTCAGGTATGAGCTTTGCCCATTACCAGTTCCCAAGTTCCCTGTGGTCTCATTCCCAGTAGCCCTTACCCAGACCTCTGGAACATTTTCTTTCAGCTTCCTCCACAGTGAAGCTCATTAGCTCTGTCCTCACTGGTATTTCTGAGCTGGGACCGCTCGTCTCCTCCAGCAACACCCAGCACCTTCTTTCCAAAGATGAAGGGATGTTTCCAAAAGTCCAACTGAAAACCAAGCCAATTTTGTTTGTTTGGGGTTTTTTTTCCCCCCAACTAAACTGGAAAACTGACAACTCTTCCAAAGAGAAGCGACACATTACTTCTCCTCAGTGCCTGCTAACAGGCTTGCCTCAGGCGTGGAAAACCAGTTTCCGTGCTGGCTCAGCTCTAAATCACCATTCCAGAGGGATGCGATGGCAGCGGGGCAGCTCCTGCAGGGCTCTTGCTGTAATGAGAGACAAAACCAGAGGCTGGCTCAAAAAAACAAACTATGTGAGGGAGAGAAAGGATGTTCTTCTAACAGTCTTGAACTCTGCCCATCGGTTGGTTGGAGACAGAGGGAAAAAGCAGAGCGTTAACAAACCCCCTGGAGCCTGAGGAGCAAGGTCCTGCATTAATGCAGACCACTTCCCAGAGCTCCAGTGATTACCCAGGAAAGGAAACTAAAAATCACCTGACAGTCTCCCAGAAGATATATTATTTTGACCTAATATGGTGCCAGGAACAGCCAAAAACCAGATATAATATTGTAACTTCTTGTTTTAGTTTAACAACTTTTTAAAAACGATATTACTCTGCACTTGTGAGATCCCACCTGGAGTCCTGTGTCCAGCTCTGGAGTCCTCAACACAGAAAGGACATGGACCTGGTGGAATGGGGCCAGCAGAGGCCACCAAGATGCTCAGAGGGCTGGAGCAGATCTGCTGTGAGGACAGGCTGAGAGAGCTGGGGCTGTTCAGCCTGGAGAAGAGAAGGCTCCGGGGAGACCTTGGAGCAGCCTTCCAGGGTCTGAAGGGAGCTCCAGGAGAGCTGGGGAGGGACTCTTGGTCAGGGAGTGGAGGGACAGGACAAGGGGGAATGGTTTTAAATTAGAAGAGGGGAGATTGAGATGAGATTTTAGGAAGGAATTCTTTGGTGTGAGGGTGATGAGGCACTGGAAGAGGTTGCCCAGAGAAGCTGTGGCTGCCCCATCCCTGGAGGGATTCAAGGCCAGGCTGGATGGGGCTTGGAGCACCCTGGGCTGGTGGGAGGTGTCCCTGCCTGGGAAACTCACAATTATAACAAGAAAAAAAAGAGGACAATGAGAATAAGGCCAACTGGGAGACTGCAGGCAGGCACCGAGCAGTCTCTTCTTCATCACGCAGGGGATGTGGGGAGGCTCTGAGCCTTCATCCCTGGCCTGCCAACCCTTACTCCAATGCTTGGACCAAGCCATCAGAAGGACTTTTCCCACTACAAGCCCAGCTGCAGGTGTTTGAAAGGCTGGATTCCCAGCAAAAACTTCCCAGTGACCCCAGGCCATCCCTTTTTATAAACGCAATTTAAAAAAAAAAAACACCAAAAATCAACACGTTATTCTCTTACTCATTCCAGGAAGATAGATGACTGGATTTTTGCAGAGCTGAGATAACTCCACCTAATGCTACGGGTGTGCTGTCCGTAAAGTTCCATGAAATCCCAAGAGGAAGGGCTAAAGTAACTCGATTTATCTGCCAGTCACAAGATTAAGAGCACGGTAAACAATATTAAAATTCCGTTCTCCAAAGCAGCATAACTCAACAGCACGGAGCAGCTCTCCCAGGGGGCAGCTTGCAGCACGGGTGCACAGACCAGAGTTTAAATATCACCAGGGAAATTCTTTAAAAACCCAAATAAATCAACCGTGCCCAAGGCACCACCATAAATTAGCAGACAAGGTGTGATGGCAAAGTTAACCTCTTGCTGGAACGGGTGGTACAGAGGGCAGGAGAGATGCACAAACCTTCCCTCAGCTCAACAGATGCCAAAAAGCTTGTCTGTTTTTCTGACTTCATCTCACAAATCAACTCCACCTAAAAACCTTGCTTTGCTCGTGTCCTTGGGTCACACATTTTGGCCACTACTCGCTAGAAACGGGTATTCTGCTTTCAAAATCCTCCAACAGCCTCTGTTGACCCAGTTTTTGCTCTGCTCTAATCACGTCCAGAGCAATGGAGAGGTCAACTCCTAGGGCATCCTGGAGATAAATCAGAATATTCCCTCCTCTCTCCATCAAACAACACAGATTAAAGCAAGTCAGTCTCTCAGCCTAATCTGGCAACACGTCAACAAGTGGGGTGCACCACTAATTAACAGCCCTGCAGTTTCTTCTCACTTTACCAGGATCCCAACACTTCAAAATGAGGAGGATTGCATTTCTCCACTTGGTGGAAAGCAGCTTCTCGGCAAAGGGAAAGGGCTTTGGAGAAGAAGTGAAAAAAAGAACAATAATCATAAAAAGATCAGAAAAAACAGTATAACAACTATAAATGCAATAGAATAACGAGGTTTGAGAAATCTAAAGAGAGCAGACACTACAGCAAATCAAACCAGTGCCTTTTCATCCCAGATTTCACATTTGATAACTGGTTCCCTGTTCAAACGACCAATATTTTCCAGCAGCACGGCAGCTGCCTGTGGGTGGCACAGTAATATAACCTTCCCAGGGAGGAACCGGGAAGGGAAGGGAGCTGCATTCTCCGTGGCTGTGGGATGTGGTAGGTGAGTGGGTTTTTTTAATCACTTGGGCAAAGTAAACCTTAAAAATCCTCCTCGACGTGCCGTGCAGAACATCCAGCTGTTCCAGGCCCACCTTCACTCCCAGCTCTGCTACTGACCAGCACAGCAGGTCTCCCCGGAGCCTTCTCTTCTCCAGGCTGAACAGCCCCAGCTCTCTCAGCCTGTCCTCACAGCAGAGCTGCTCCAGCCCTCTGAGCATCTTGGTGGCCTCCGCTGGCCCCGTTCCACCAGGTCCATGTCCTTTCTCTGTGGAGAACTCCAGAGCTGGACACAGGACTCCAGGTGGGGTCTCAGGAGCGCAATCCCTTGTCTTCCTGTGCCTCAGTGCTTAGAGAACACAACAGCAATAAACAGCCACCCCAGAACACAGCCAGCTGTAAAACACTCATCACCCTCACTCACAGCAAAGAAGTTCTTCCCCCAGATCTCATCTCAGTCTCCCCTCTTTCAGGGTCAAATCCTTCCATCTCATCAAGAATCCTGGAGGGCTTTCCTGGAGCCCCTTTAGGGACTGGAAGGGACGGGAAGGTCTCTCCAGGCTGAGCCCCAACAACTCTCTCTGCCTGTCTTCATAGAGTTTCTGTGCTGGACACTCTCAGAGTATCTAATGTTGTGACAACACAGGACTTGTTTACTCATTTTTGAGATTATTTGAGATCTGTGCTACAAAACAGTTCTTAAACTCCTCTGATATACTCAGGAACAAAACTCTGAAATGCCAAGATGCCAATGTGCCAGGATTTGGCAGCCCCAGGTTTTGAAACGAGCAGGACCTTGCTGTTCACAACCCAATGACCTGAGAATTCCAGTTCAACCAGTTCCACCCTTTCTGCCCCTCATTTCTCCCATTTTCTTGGAACAACAGCCAGCAACAAAACCCTACCCCAATCTACAGGGGTATAGACAATCCACTGTAAACCTAGGCAATGGAAAGCCACCTGCTCCCAAGCACAATTAAAAGCATTTCCAAATTCCAGCTCTCGCTCAGCCAGCGCAGACAGATGGACACAACAGGCACAGAAAAACCTTGCTCCACTTCCAGCAAAGCCTTTGTACCCCACAGCCCGAGACACAAAGCCCAGTCGGCAGCGCCTGCCTCCGCAAGAGCTGTTTTGTTAAGGGATCACAACATAAATCAGCCACAAAACCAGCTCTAAGTCAGCCCTGGCCCAATTAAACTCCCAATCTGCTAAAACACACTCTGACTTCTGGGGAGCACGTGTCTCTCCACTGGCACACAGGGTCCTCCAGCCCCAGATGACACCTTACCTGCCCCACATGTCCCCTGACAGCAACAGTAAACGTGACTAAATGTAAAGCTCAGCCACCGCCACAGATTTTCACTCTCTCACACACCCTCCTCCCATTCAGTGCCGCGGTACAGGAAGGAAATAACCCCTTTGCAGAGGAAGCAATAGCCCTGAGAGTAGGCAATACAGTGCCCAAAGGGGAGCTGATCTGCCTCCTGCCCTCCCGCAGGACCTGCCCTCAACAGCACAATCCCTGGGCTCTGCAGGTATTTGGGCCAGATCCGGATTCTCAGCAGGAGCCAGGCTGCAAAGGGAGCTGCTGGCCACCAGGGACGGCTGATTATTCAAACTGATACTTGTCACTGCCTTTGCCAAGAAGACAATCAGTGCAAGAGGCTGTTCCTGGAGTGTTCTGCAACGTAAGAGAGCAGCAAGCACCAGAGACCCAAATCTCCTGCCCTTCTCTCCCTCTAACCTGTGGTCCCCACGTGCTGTTCAGCAAACCTGGCCATCAGCGCAAGGCTTTCATCTGAAACACCAGCACGGGGCTGGATTCTGGTCTGGTTAATCATTTCCCCAGCAAAATTGAAAATCTGCCCACACTGCAGCAAGCCACAGACAGGCAGAGCCCTCATTCACCCAGCATCGCCCTCCACCCTCTGCCACCCTCCCTCTCTGCACCCCAAACACAAGGGGAAGAATCTGCAAGCACCGTGCTGCGTGGCTCACCCACCTAAACACCAGTTCTTCCAGTCCCTTCAAGCATACTGGGAGCTCTAGCCACAGGAGCCATCCTGTCAGCATCACTCAGGAACTCTTTCTCTTAACTTCTGGTTGTCAACTCAAGATTTCTTTGACAACAAATGCTAACAGCCTTAAAAATAAACAAATAAATAAAAGGTTCACCAATCCCAACCCAAAGAGTCATCACTCATAAATCACACGACGTCGTCATTTCTCCCCTCCCATCAAAACAGAAGTGTCTCATCTTGCAAAACAACTGCTGTGGTCGCCCGGGCTCACCAAAATCTATCCCATCTGCTAAAAAGCTGAGTGAGCTGAATGTCACCATTTGACGAGTGCTCTGCAAAAAGGCAGCAAAGATTTCACCCCACGATGGACACCCCAGGCACAGTCAAACAAGGCAGCTCAGCCCGGCTGGCATCAGCCATCAGAAACACAGGCTTCTAGTAGTTCTTTCTCGAGGACAGAGCCTGTGGGGACACTGAATTTAAGACTCCAATCTGCACAAATGCAGGTTTTGAAGATCTCACCCCGTGAGAAGGCAAGGACCAAACTGTTTCTGCCTCCAGTTTTGTAAGAGAAAAGGTAAATAATCCAGGATCTCCACTTCACCTGCAAAGTCTCGATGTAACCGGCAAAGCTGCTCTGATCTCCACCGCAAGGGACACCTACAATACTCAGGCTGGAGTGAATCGCCACGGAGGGTGACACTAACATCACTCATGGATCTGAGCCACCTTGACACCTGCCACATTCCCAACTGCTTTTACTGGTCGTTTTTGAACGGCTGTTTAACCCCGGTCATGATTCATCTTGGGGACACAGGCAGAAGTCTCTCTGCTGCTGGTGAACCTCGCTCAGGGTAATGATTTTTTCAACCAGCATCTCCTTGACAGGCTCCTGGCAATGGCCACGTTCTCCTTCTGTTTCATGGAGATACAAATCCATTCCCAACAGATTCTGGTTTCGCTCGCCCTCATTGTCACAAGCCACATCAGAACCAGAATTCTGGAAGAGAAAGCTTTGATTTAAAGTGATCCTGCTCAAAAGGAGCTCAAGGATGAACAGAGGGGATGATAGGTGGAGGCAAACACAACAGGAGCCGTCACGCTTTCCTGAAAGCAACCACCAACACCAGCCTCAGACCAGGTTTTGCTGAAGCTCCAAGTTCAAGAATGCACCTTATTTGTACAGGACAGGAGAGCAGGACGACGTGCAGCTTTAAATACACAAAGAAACACTATCTGCCGCATTATCTTGATCATGCAAATCAAAACCCTTGCTACTGGCACTAAGGATGAAGGCTCGAATTGCTTCCTGCAGCAAAGGCACCTTGGAAATCCCTTCGAATTCGAGCTTTCAGTAAGACGGGATTAAACCGCGGTTGTAAAGAATGTCCCAATAACTCATGAGCCAACAGATAATGTCAAACCCCCAGGGGATGATTTGTGGGGAGAGCAGGAGGACTCACCACCAGCCACCCCTACACAAGTGAGTAGTTTTACTATCTTAACTGATCATCTACAGGTAGTAAAATAAACATCTCGCACCAACATACAGAATCCTACTCTTGATGTTCACTGAGCAACAGCCACACAGAGCAATAAACCCCATCCTGGGCTGCATCAAAAGCAGGGTCAGGGAGGGGATTCTCCCCCTCTGCTCTGTGCTCCTGAGACCCCACCTGGAGTCCTGTGTCCAGTTCTGGAGTCCTCAACACAGAAAGGACATGGAACTGTTGGAACAGGTCCAGCGCAGGGCCACCAAGATGATCAGAGGGCTGGAGCAGCTCTGCTGGGAGTTTTATTTTTAAAAAAGGTGGTGAAAACTGCACTGGAAGAGGTTGCCCAGAGAAGCTGTGGCTGCCCCATCCCTGGAAGTGTTTAAGGCCAGGCTGGATGGGGCTTGGAGCAACCTGCTCTAGGGAGAGGTGTCCCTGCCCAGGGCAGGGGGTTGGAACTGGATGATCTTTAAGGTCCCTTCCAACTCTGGCCATTCTACGATTCTATGAATAAAAATAAACCTAAAGAAATGCTCATATCCATAATTAAAGAGTTGTTTCAGTCCTTATTCCAGGCACCACAAACACAGAACATCCTTCAACACCAGCCCCCTATAAAAAGGGCTCTGATCAGTAAAAGACATAAATAAATCAGCCATAATATTCATGTAAAACCCAGGATGAACTGAGAGTGAACTCCACCCTCTCGTTCGAAAGATTTCACTGCTATAGAAACTATGATGAAACACACAGGGCCATGAATCAGCTCTCGGAAACGAAGGAACGCCTCGGCAATCACGGAAGCAGCCAGCAGAAGCTTTCAGTTACCCGAGACATTCCCTTCCCAGCATCTCAAAAAGCCCAGCACCGTCCGGAACGAGCACCTTGAAGACCCTTCCCAGTGAACATTTAATCTTTCTTACCTTTTGGGTTGTTTGCTTTACGTGCTTTGTTTTTTTAGTTTTTGGCAGCGCTCAAAGCTGCACACGCTCATTACAGAAACAGAGCAAAGAGTTTCCAAATCCAGTTTGACACAACTGGATAAAGCACCTAAACCCAAACCACAGATGCCTCCGGACCAGCTGCAGCTCCCGGTGCTGCATTTCCAATATATCCCCCAGAAAAAGCTGGGAAGAAGATGGCAGGGCTTACCAGCAGCTCCCCAGTCTGGAGCCTGAACAAAGTGGATTTAAAAGAGGTTTAATTTTCCCAGAGACTAATGCTCTCAAATCAGAATAAATCCTCCAAAAGAAGAGATTATCCATAAATTTACTAGTTATAAATGTTAATATATCCAGTGTTTATGCAAGGGCTGCTGCTCTCTCCATGCAAGAGCATCACCTATACAATTTTGTATTAAAGGAGAAGATTTCCCCTAGTTTCTCCCCCCACTTCCCTTTCCACACCAAAATGCAGCACAGCAGCTTCCCAAACACCACTTTCCAAGGGCAGCAGTAATTTACTGAAGAATCAAGGCAAACTTGTTCCTGTTACACTGGGAAAGCTCAGAAAAATCCTCCTCTGCAAAGGGACTTAATACAGAAAACAAGGTCTGCAAGGAGAAAAGTCTCAGAAACCTGGGGAAAGGTTGCCCAGGGAAGTTGTTGATGCCCCAGCCCTGGAAGTGTTCAAGGCCAGGCGGGATGGGGCTTGGAGCAACCTGCTCTAGGGAGAGGTGTCCCTGCCCAGGGCAGGGGGGGTGGAACTTGATGATCTTGAAGGTCCCTTCCAACTCTGACCATTCTAGGATTCTATAAAAAGATTCAAATAATAGGAAAAAGAAGGAAAAAAAAAAAAAAGAAAAAAAAAAAGCAGAGCTAAAACTTCAAATTACACATTCAGGAAGTCTAAGATGTAGAGCAAATTAAGACACAACTACTCAAAAGCTGCTGATCCAACCCCAGCACAGCAGCAACACCCATCTGCAGGGCTGGATTTACCCAACGTCCCCAAAATCCTTTCTCCTGTTCACTCTACTTAGGAAAGGCTCCATCCACGCACCGCACCCCGCATCAGACCACAAGACCCACGAGACCTGTATAACCTGGTGGCTAATTATGGCCCTCAAGGCTGAGATGCATTAATGAACCCCTCTAGCTATGAACAGGAGTATGACTACGCCCAGGCTAAGCACGCGTGAGCTTAGAGAGGATGAGACAGGTACAGGAAAAAGGGACTTGCCTGACATCAAACAGCGCGGCAGCAACGCAGCCGGGAGCTAAATCAGGCCTCCCGTCCACCCCAGCATCCTTATTTTCCCCGTTGATAGGTAGACAGAACCCAGTCATTAGAATCCAGATTGAAGGCTTCCTCTCCAAGCTAAAAGCAGATGAGAAATAGCACTGATTGATGTAATCACCAGGCTCGGATTGATTCTGGAGATCCAGCAGTCTTGCAGCGCGCTCCCATTCTGCTTTCCAAAGCCTGATGTGTTCACACACAGGTTTCTGCACATCTAATGATGCTGAGTGGGCTGCAGGCACGGCAAGGGGATCAAAACACCTCAAAGAGCCCATTTAAGAACTTAAGCTTGAGAATTCCCTGATTTCTTTCCATCGGATTCATTCTGTACAAGGCCACCAGTACCCCCAGAGAAGCTGGGTACACTCTCAATGCTCCCCAGTAACAGCATCACTGGGTGAAGTAAAGAAGAAGCCGCTCTGAACTCGGGTATCAGCAACAGCAGCCCAGGCACAAGTGAAGTTTTCCAGCCCAGGCAAACTCTATTTATCTTCATATTCAGGAAAAGAAAAAAGAATCCAATATTTAGGAGACAAGAGAAACAGAACAATAACAGCAGCAAACCCCACTTCTTGTAGTGGTAGGTGTCAGGTTGAGTTAGCAGCTATGAGTTTTCCTCAAGTTTCCCTGCTCTGCCAGTGCTGGCCCTCTCTCTATTCACTGTCTTCACTCTGTGCTGAACAGGTAACAGAGGAGCCAGATGGCCTAAAGCCACAACTAATTTCAAAAACTGCTGTAAAATAGCACAAGCCAAAAGAGCCTGACAGCACTCCTTTGACAATTCCACCCAAAGGCTGATGTTACTCTAAAAAAGGCAGAGCTGAGCCAAGAAACACCATGTTGAAACACGTCTGCAATCTCAGGGGTTTTTCTTCTGTCGATAATTTTGGGAGTGCATGTTAAAAATTGATCTGGAGGTACAAGAGGAGAAATTCTCTGACCTTACTCACCTTTGGCCCTGATCTACGGCCAGGAGCAGAATACAGATCGAGTCAGGAGCAGGAGATAAGCGCTAATTTAATTCTCAGCACAAGGTAAGTGAAGCTCCAGTGCCCCTTTGGGAACGTGCCACTTCTCACCTGATACTACTAATCAAAAAACATAAGTGAAAAAGCCTGAGCTTCTCAATATTTGCTCTCTTTTGGCATCAGGCAAACACCCTTCTACGGGGAACAAACCCCAATGGACTGAAGAGCCCTAGTTCTGCTTCTGCCACTACAGCTGGTTTGCAACAGACCAGTCTGAATATCCCCAACAACAAAAGACCAACTTCACTACCACAAATCAGACAACCCATCACTTACTTCAGTAATTATTATCCTCCTCTTTCTAAAAAGAGAGAACTTGGGCAGCACAAGGTCACACCACACAGGAGCACAGATTGGTACCTGAAATTCTGTAGGTCCATCCAGATTCTCATTGCCCATAGTGCTTTAAAGAAACAAAATGCATTCCCAGAGCACCTGAGGCAGCCTCCCCAGCCAAAGACCGGTCCAAACCCTCTTCACCCCAATCCTACCCCTGCATAAACCCACCCAAGTCTTTCCTGCGCTGGGATACAGAGGATTTCTGGGAATTGCTGTACCTGCAAACCCATCTCCTGCAGATCTTGGCATCACAGCAACCCCGCGAAAACTTTTAGAGAGCTCTGGAGAGGAGAGCAATCAATAACAAACCACCTCCAGCAGCGCTTTCATGCGTCTGCAGGAGAGCTCCTGCCAAGGCAGAAATAATATCGATAGAAATCACACTTCCAGCAGGCGCTGCTGGAACAGCCAGTCACCCCAGACATCACTGAGTTGGTGACACAAACATCACTGATTTGACTCCGAGTAGGAGAGGAGAGTTAGACAAGAGAAGGCAACCTTCACAAAAGGCATGTGAGCCCAGCAAATGCCAAAGTCCCCTTAAACCTGGCTCAGACAGTTACATGCTTTGTTCAAAGCTCAAATTCTCTGGAGGCGACGACCTCTGGCGTCTCCCCCGTCCCTAAGCACCTCTGGAGACTTCACCTCTCCCAGCACAAGCCTCTGCAAACCCACCCAGGCACAGCTTGGGATCCCAACCACCCACCCGGTGGCCACATCTAGTAATAACCTCTTTTTTGGGGTGTTTTCTTGCAAAGACACCCTCCCCACCACAGTTTTTGTAACACCCAGAGCCCTAAGCAAGCCCCGGTGTGAAACACTGTGCAGACACCAAACAAGACAGAGCCTCTCAGACTTTGATCCAAGTTTGTAAATCAAAGCTTGTCAGCAGGACTCAGGCCAAATTTTACTTGCTTACACCCTTAAAAGTGATCTGTCTTTAGGGGAGCAAGGTAGGGGTGTTCAGAGAGATTCACCCCTCCCACAGACAAGTGGAAGGCAATGAAGGAAGCCCATAAGGGGCTGCCTCCAGTTTAAAATCAATGGTGGGGATTCATCTTGACGGATTTTAGGCAACTAAGCCTATGGCAACACAGCTCTAATTAAGGGATTGATTAACTAAAGGAAAACGGGGCTGCCAGAACCTCACTTATCTGCAAAGAGGTTTGTACTTTTGGAGCCAGCAAAGTGAAAAGGTTCAAACCCTCTAGTTTAAGTGCTGTTAAACTTTACCAAAGTCCAACGATCTTTACCAAATCTGCTTCCAAAGGCAGGCAGCCGGAGCAGATCAGGAGCCAGAGAAATGCCAGACTCCCACAAGCCACCCTCATCAGTATGCACCTTAGTTTGCCCCACGACATTCAGCAGACTCGGTTAATTAGTTCCTGATAATGCACTGCCCATCACGACTTCTGAACTTGGCTGTGCAGCTGGTAGGTAAGCAATTCCAGGCTGTGTTTTGTAATCAGCAAGCCAAAAGCACACAAAAGAATCAAGTTAACAATCTGTTTACCCTCTCCCCTCCCCACTCTCCTTCTCCTCCTCCTTTCATTGCTGCTGCTGGCTTGGGGAAAATAAAATAATCTATTTCCAGTTTTCAGCAGAGAGAAATCATTTGGACTCCTCTCAATTTCCCTCTCTTTGCCACTGGTCCTTCATGTTATTTCACACAATTCATTCAGTACCAAGATGAAGCCTGTTCCTTTGATTAACAGCATTAAAAGCCTCTCTCTCTCTCTCTCTCTGGAGATCTATAGTCCTCCCTCCCCCATCCCTTCCCCAGTGCAATGTGGAAAGAGCACACAGTCATCAGTAAACAAAGAAATTCAAACAGTGTGACAGCCAGGCTGGAGCTGGGGACGGAAAAGCTGCCTCTCACCTCCCTATCTCAGCACAGCTGATAAATACAAGTCGATGCCACAAGCAGCAGAAGCAGCAACACGAGACCAGTATCCAGAGATAAAGGGTTTCATCATTTAAACACCAGGAAAACAGTAATTCCTCCTTTGGAATGAGCATAAATACCAAGGCATCATTAGTCATCGCTAGAGGTTTTGCACCATCACCTTCCACCCTGGAAGATTCACCCTGGTCATTCCAAACCAGCAGATAAGAGCCAGAACCAGGAAATCTCCAGGTTTTTACCGACAATCCCAAGCCATCAGCAAATCACACCAACCTCCACTCATCAGCCCCAGAACGTCCTCTGGGGCAGGGAAAAATTAAGGACAGTCACTGTTTGGAAAGCACTTTGAGATTCATAGAATTCTGTTTGCCAAGATGCTGATTCCTCACCTGGAATTTGCCCTTGGATTTTAAGGGGGCGCAGTTTGGAAGGAGTTAAAACACACATCCCCCTATCCCAAGGTATGCCAGGTCGATGTGTTCTCTGCCTGACTAATGCCTGACCCCACGGCACAGAGAAGAACTGGAAATAGTTATCACCACAGCATCGACAAGTCAGCAAGAGCTGCTAATTAAATGATAAAAATAGATCTCTGAAAGAGCTTTTTCTTTTTTATTCCCTCCCTCCTCGACACAAAGCCGACACCTGATGATGCCACAGTCACACACCCATCCGTTTTCCACAGGCTCCAAACCCGCCAGCAAAACAACAACAACAAAAGCTCTCACATACACAAAAAAACCACCCCACATGGCAGAAAATCCCAACTAAATAAAATAAGGGAACCGATTCTGAATGACATGGAGATGGAGCATCATTTCCACTCCCATCTTTAATGGAGCAGGAAGGAGATGATACCTTCGCCCCCCCCCCAAAAAGCCCTCCCAAGCTTCCTCCTCCTCCCTGTAGCCCAAAGTTCTGGTTTTGCCTGAAAAAGGGGCACTTTTTTAAGTGACCCTAAGGATATCTGCAGTTTGCCTCATCAGTGGCATCACTGAGACCACTTTCAGCATCGTGGGGGCTTTGCTGTAAGTCCCCCCCGCCCCCACCTCCCCACCAGACACAGGTTTTGTACAGCTTGGAACTGAATATTCATCACCAACCAATAGACCCGCAGGAACTGCAGCGTCAGCGGTTTTTAATACATATAATGTGCCACCACATGCCAAACACAATGAAATTTGATCAAAATAGAAGCCATTTGTTTAAATACAAGCGATTTGGCTCTCAAAACTGTCATCAAATTAAACTGGAAATCAAATTAACCAGTGACTGAACGAAGTAGAAGGCTGCATAATCACAGATTACTGATCCAGCAGCACAAAAACGAGGATGAAATCACATTCCCCTTGTTTGGGGCAGTGCCCTCTACTCCCAAAAAGAGTTGTCTCCCCCACCCCATCTTCCAGGGCTCAAGGACACTCTCTGTCTCAGATCCAGCCGTCTCTCGGTCGGCCAGAAAGGAAACATTCCTTACAAAAACCAGCCTTTGAGGTATTATCCGCTAACAAAGCCTGCCCTGTGAAAGTACAAGCTGACACACTTGAGACCACACTAATTTAGGACAGAGCAGCGCTGTCATTTCCAGCACTGCTGGGATGAACAAATTCCAATCTAGTTGGAACAGCAAGAGGGGTTTGTTACCGGCACCATCCAAGGAATTAGCTTCTACTGGCATAACTGTGTGCCAGCAAGGGTTCCCTCAGAAGTGGTCTCCTTTTGGCTTTATTCCCCCTCTTTCTGCCCTCTCATTTGAGAGCAGAATTAAACTATCTAAAGTTACAATTTTAAATCTTGTCCACTCTTAAATCCGGATTAAACTGTATGTTTGCCAAACAACAGGCATTTATACTGAAACCCTAGCAAGCAGAGGAATTTCACTACAATCCTGGGCAACTTCTGCCAACACGAGCACATCGGGTTAATTCAGCCAAATCCATCCTTTACCCACCACAAACACATCACAGAAAACTTCATCGCTCCCTTTCCCCTGCGAACAAACCCGACTCTGCCCAGGATTTGCCGACAGTCACGTTTTTCCAAGGCAAGCCAGAAGTTTAGAACTCACTCCTACACAACTCAGGGCTTCTTCACCTACGAGAGAAGCAATCACAAGCTTTCCCACTTCTCTCTCTAGGCTTGCAGAAGCCGCTTTTAAACACTCTTAACGACTGAGAAGAGGAGCTTTTTACTCCATTTCAACCTCAATTAAGCACCTTTTGACATCGCTCTTTTTTTTTCTAGGGCTGAAAGCTCTGGAAAGAGGGGCACCGAGCCCTCACCTACCTTCACCTGGACAAACACAAGCCAACGCAAAGGCAAAGAGGTAAATAATTCATCTGCGGGCAAACAGAAGGAAAGAACAATTAAAGGCGAAAGCACAGCAGGGACGTTTCAAGTTTCAGTCAACATTCAGCCGGGACAGATCAAACAAAGAAATACCAAAGGGGCTGCCTGGGCAAGAACTGAAAAGAAAGGTGAAAGCACTGCCCCAGAAAGCGACAGGACCGGGAACCACGGCTGGAAACCCACCGGTGACTTTTAGGCCCAAGCCCCTGCAAGGGGAGAGGGGCACCGACACCACCGGGGGGACTTCAAGCCGCTTTCCAGCATGAGATTGAAGGGAAAACCGGCTCCCGGAGAAGGGGTATCCCCACTGAGGAAGCCCCCGGTCTCCAGGAAGCTCTGAGGGTCCCCGTGGGGCAGAGCAGGGCCTTGGCCGCCGCCTCCCCTCAGGGACACCCCTCAGGGCTCACCCTCACAGGCCTCTCGCCCCCCCACAGCTCCCCTCACCCCTCACCGCCCCTCACCCTCACAGCCTGAGTGCTGCCGCA
>VXBW01000138.1:0-17725 GCA_013400375.1 Thinocorus orbignyianus
CACACAAAGGGAAGGGCCTGAGCCGCGCGGCCGGGCCTGGCAGCCGAGGCCCGGGGTGCAGGCCCAGCCCGCGGGCTGAGGCGGCCACTCCTCCTCAGCCCGGACGCCTGAGGGGCTGGGGGGCCACCACAGGCTTTTGCCGGCCTCTGCAGGAGCCGGCGGGCACTCACCCTTGCTGGGATGTGCGTGGGAGCTGTGGCCCTGCCTGCCCCTCGGAGGCGCTGGGCCTGGCAGGGCTGCGGCGTGGCTCCTTCTGCCGCTGCTCCAGCTGCTGGGAGTAGGCCTTTCTGCGGAGGTGTGGAGGGCGGTAGGGATCCTCAAAGACGTAGGGGCAGGAGGTCTGTGAAGGCAGAAGAGACTCTGCTCAAGCCCTGCCACCGAGAGCTGGGGCTGATGCCAAAGGCTTCCTGGCAGAGGGGCTTGGAGACCTTCCCCGCTGCCCTCCCTGCGGGCCGTACCCGGCCTTGCTGCATGTTGGACCCGGTTCTCTTGGCAAAGAACCGGTGCCACACGTCCTCTTCCACCTCTCGGCGCCTGAAGGCCATCAGCAGCTGCAGCCGTTTCTCTTGCCTCTGGGTGCCGGGGGAGCTCGTGCCCTGCACACAGCACAGACGCAGCGTGACTCGCCTGGGGCTTGGGAAGGGGTAGGAGGGATGGGACAGCAAGGGACAGCTCTTGCTGCCTCTTCTGTCCCAGCCCGGAGGCCACGATGGGACACAGAGCTGGCAGATGCCATGGGCGTACCGTTCCCGAGGCCTGAGGATCACAGGCGGGGAGATGTGCCCGTGCACAAGCTGCATCTCTGGGGTGCCTCGGATCGTCCTTGGACTTCTCCGCAATGTCTGGCAGCAATCTACAAAACCATGGAAGGCTGGGCTCGTGGGAGTCCAGGCTGAGCCCCCTCCCGCATCAGCGGGACGTTGGGCTGAAGGAGCACGCGTCCAGCAGGGACAGCATCTCTGGGGCCAAGGAAAACATCTGGCCCGCGCTACCCCTGCCCTCCCAGCCAGACTGCTCCTGCAGGAGGCTCACCTGGGTCGGCCACCTTCCTGGGGTCCAGCCCACCTGCCTTCCCTTGCCAGATACCTGGCTAGAGAAACCCTGCGCTGCGCCAGGAACACCGGATCCAGCACGCTCACTGCAAGCAGGAAGGCAGGAGAAGAGCCCAACAATGGAGTCAGTGGGAGCCTGCGGGCCAGAGAGGAGTCCCCGCAGCGCCCTGCCAGCACTCAGCTGGGACATTACCTCTGCGGGCAGCCTTGCCCCATGGTGCTGAGTCTCTCTGGGGCTTCACCGAAATTGCAAGGATGGTTTCTTGGTGGGGGATCTCAAGTGCCAT
Source organism: Thinocorus orbignyianus (assembly GCA_013400375.1). Classification (NCBI taxonomy): domain Eukaryota; kingdom Metazoa; phylum Chordata; class Aves; order Ciconiiformes; family Thinocoridae; genus Thinocorus; species Thinocorus orbignyianus. Next base: position 1,340 of record VXBW01000138.1, read on the forward strand.
CCTGGAGACAAGAAAGGCACCCGCTGGGCCAAAGGGCTCCAATGCCAAGTCCTTGGAGGAGACAGCCCTGTGGCAGCTGGGCGGTCCCATGGTCTCCGTCACCCTCTGCCACTGCTTCCCTCCCCAGAGGACAAGCTGAGGATTCCAGCCCTCCTTGCTGCTCCCTCTGCAGACCCTCCCAGATCTTTGTCACGGAATTGTTGGAGTAGGAAGGGACCTCTAGAGATGATCTAGATCCCTCAGGGCCTGAGCAGCTGCTCCCTTCCCCAAGCGAGGGGTGGCAGAAGCCATCCTGCTCACCTTGGCAGCGTGATGACCCCGTCTGGACTCAGCCGAGCGAAACCGTTTTTGCCCGGGAAGGCCACGATACTCCTCATCTTGGAGTCCTGCAAGGGGTCAGAGACAGGTGAGCAGAGGCCCAGGACACCTGCTGGCTGCACACAAAGGCAGCAAACCTCCTTGCTGATCAAAGACCTAAAGGCTGCCTCTTGCAAAGTCTCGTAGCACCACCTCCCTTGGTGCCAGGAGAAGCCCTCCCTTGAAGGGGCTCCCAAGACCTGGCCACGGAGAGCATGTCAAGGCCAGGTGGCGAGGCAGGAGACTGCAGGCAAGGCAAAGCAAAGCAGCTGGGGAGAACTTTGACAGCAGTGCCAGAAAGGTATGAGGAGGAGCCCTGCAGAACTAATGCCTAGCTCACCTCGTGAAGAGCTGCCAGCATGTTACCGGTGGCATCCAGCTCCAGCAGGCAGTCATCAAAGAAGGTCATGCTGAGCGCCTGTCTTCTCACAGCCAGGATGCCAATGTCCCTGAAGGAGAATTCCACCTCCTTGCCATCTTGGAGAGTCCCAGCAAAGAAGAGCAGGGTCTCGTGTATGCACTGCTCCACGATTTCTCCTCGGAAGTGGATGCGTTCAGCAATCTCCTCAAAGTCCAGCTGAACGGTTGGTGTCTCCTCTGGGAAACCAGCGCAAAGCAAGCAAGTCACTTGCACTGCAGTTCAGCCAGCTCTGAGACCGAGTGCGACCAGTGCCCAGCCCTTGACCTATGCTCTGCCAGAGGGACTCCCATTTCAGCTCCAGAATGCACCCGATGGGGGAGCAGAAGGCAAAGAGGAGCTTTGCCTCCTGCTGCGAGTGACCATCTGGGGCGTGGGGTGAGCTGGGGAGTTCAAGCTTGTTCCCCTGGGTGCTGGGCTGCTGTAGGAAGGTGTGCCCATGCTCTGTGCTCTGCAGGTTGGGAAAGCCTTTGCTTGGCCGTGTCGCAGAGCTGTCGGCACCGAGGCAGGGGGTGTGCAGGGGAAGCACCTGCTTCTTACCAGGAATTTTGGTCTTTGGACACTTGAGCTTGTAAAATTTCCTCAGGGTCCTGGACAGATTGAACACAGGTCTCTCAAGAGGCAGAACCTCACCCTCTGCCAGCGTGGCATGTGCTGGCAGCACTGCAAATGTCCCAATTCCGATGTTGACTGCCTGTAAAGGCAAGCGAGAAGAGGGAGCGTTGGGGCTGGATGGCTGATGTGTGACTCCCATGACCCTGGGGATGGTGCTTTTGTGCTCTGCCCACTGCAGAGGGGCAGGCTGGACCTGGGGAGGAGGCAAAGCTCACCTTCTTCTGCAAGAGCTGCCTGCGGATGTATGTAGATGTGGCAGCCCAGACTCTGCAGATTTCTGGAAGGCAAAGGAAAGGCATGGCATGCTCTGAGTCAGCAACAGCCAAGTGTCCAGCACGCAACATACTCACGGGGACAGGTGTGGAGGGCGCTCGAACCCTCGACCCCACCCGCCCTGCGCCAACACTGGTCCCGCTGGGTCTGCCTGGCTGCGTTCCTGACCTGCCCTCCCCATGCTGCCTTCAAAGAAGCCCACGCGATGGCCAGGATGGGCCTGAAAGAAAAGCAGCTACCCACAGGGGTTTGAGGAAGGGGAATCCTCCCTTTGACACGGGCAGCAGAAAGTTGCCTGGGCTACCAAAGCCGCCTTTGAGCCCCAAGGCACCATCAGGGAAGACTCTCCTTGCAGCCACCACCTCCCTCCAGAAGATCCCTGCTATAGCCCAGCCCCAGCTCAGGGCTTCCACAGCTTGTCTCTGCTTCATCTCGGCTCAGAGAGTGCTCCTGCAGGGTGCCCCCAGGGCCTTACCATTGGTGGTGAGCTCCTTGAGCACTGGGAGCTGACTGGGCTCCAGGGAGCTAAAGAGAATGTATTTCATCATCTTTGACCCCTGGCACTGCAGCAGCAACAGAAGAGGTGCTGCTCCTGCTAGCAAAGCCCTTTGCTCCTCTCTTCCTTGTCCTCCTCTTCCTCCTGGCCACTTCTCCAAGCGGCGTCTCCCAGGATCTCCTGAGTTCTCCTCTCGCCTGCCCCTGGCAGCAGGTCAGCTCCTGCAGAGCACAGCGCTGGCAAGAGTAGACCTGCCCCTGGTCTGGCCTGACTAGAAGTGTGGTCCCGGGACGTGGTGGGGGGAGGAAGCTGTCATGGTGATGTGGGTGTCCCATTGTGACACCACGCCGCGTCACATAGCGCTTTGGGGACCCACCCAGCTTTGGCCGCACCCCCGCCGGCCACCTGAGGCTGCTCCCACCTGAGGTCTCAGCTCAGGCCCCGTGGTTTGGCCACCAAGGGCCCCTTGGAAGCCAGGAAAAACGCACAGTAATACTGATGGGGCTTCCCGCCTTTGGGACAGGGCTGGCAAGGTCCACTTCAGGCCACAAGGGGAAGCAACCCAAGGCTTTGGTTCATGAGACAACACTCAGCCTCTGCTATCCCCGAGGGCCATTGGAATGACCTCTTTCACTACACCAGGATGTGCAAAGGGCGACCACAACCACACACGGTACATGGGCTGCTGCAAAGACACCGTATGCCTTGGAAGCGCAGCCTCCCATGCACACCCTGAAGTGTCCTGGAAGACCTCACCAGGCATGACTATGGGCTTCTCAAATGCTCCAGCCCACCCTTGGGGGCCCCACTACCCGATGGAAAAGAGGAGACTGTTACCTGAGCAAGCAGCAGAAGCCCCATGAGAGCAGGCACCAACACCAGAGCAAGAAGGAGGCCCCAAAAAGCCGAAGCTCTCCTCAGAAAGGGCAGCAATGAGCCATCTAGAAAAGCATTGCGCACTGGAGTGCAGGTGGCAGTGCACCAGGCTGTGTCACAGAGCAGCCTGTTTTGCCATTGCTTGGAACAAGACATGCCCTGTGGAAGGGATGAGCACCAGCAGCACGCCAGGAGGTGGGAATCTCCCCCTGCCAGGCCCCGCGGGAGTTGGACTCTGTCCAAGAGAACCCCCGAAGGTCCTCTAGTCCCACCTCCCTGTAGTCGCAGGGACACCCCCAACTAGACCAGGTTGCCCAGGGCCTATCTGACCCCTCCAGCACTCCCGGGGGGTTTCCACTGCAAATAACAGTAGTAACTTCTATTTTGCAGGTAAAACTCCGGGCTGGTTCTTTCTATCTTTTCAGAAGTACCACATAATAGTAGCAATAACAGAGTGCACATCAACTACACATCCCTNTGCGCGGACTCTGTATTCTGTCCAAGAGAACAGGAAGGAAGCCTGGGGCACGGCGGTCGGTCGGTATCGTGATCGTGTTTGTATCCTTCTTCATCCGTGTTTCTGCTGCTCTTCTCCTTGTTCTGTTGAACAGTTTTTGTCCCAAACCACGAGTTTTTCCTTTTTCTTCCCATCCTCTCCCCGCGGCTGTGGGGTGTCAGCGCCAACAGGGCTGCCACATGCTTCTCTGTCGATGTCTGAGGCCAAACCATGACAGTTCCCTCTCCCCTTTCCCGACCTCCACCTCCTGCGGATGGTGCACATACGGGTGGGGACACAGAGGGGGCTGCACGATGGGGCAGAACCACCCTGCCCTGGAGAGCCCTGAGCACTTGGGAGGGATGCAGCATTTGTGGGATTCACCTTCCCGTGGTGAAGTGTGTCCCTCTACAGGAGAAAGGTCCCTTCCGTCTCTGAGGACCTCCCTTAGTTGCCAAGACCTGAAGCATTCCAATGGAAAAAAAANAAAAAAAAGCGCAGTACTAAAAGCCATACTAGCTCTGTATTCCTGCTGGTGATTGACAGATGGGTAGGCAGTCTCACTTAATGCCTTTATTTTCTAGGTAGTAGAGCTATCAACTGACAAGCTAAACTTCATTACTAATTTGCCACTGTTATGTTATAAGACACAATTTCTTTTTTTTCTAATCCTTTTTTTTTGGTTGTGAATTTACCCCAAACTCATGTCACTCCCCTGACTTCAATCCAGATGTGTACACTACAAGCAGCTCTAAATGACCCCACAAGCACAGAAAAGTGTGGCTTTGTTTACGTGCTTCAATGGAAATGCATTTTACCTCAAAAAGCCCACCAAACAACCCCACCCAACACAGAAAAAAAGTGCAAAAAGAATGCTTAATATTGTCTTGAAGAACAGCTGCAATCAATGTGTCATTCAATATGTAAACGGTTTTCAGGAGAGAAGCAGTAATTAGAATTATTTGATAACTGACTTGCTTATAATACTTCTAACCCTGTGATTTATTGAAATCTCAATCATTTCGCTGTTTCCTCTCTACTAGCAGAAAACCAGAAAAGAAAGTGCTGGAGGTGTGCTTTGCAATTACTGTGCATCATGCTAGCTTTGAATAACTGAAATACTTGTCTTGCCATCAGTAACCTCACACTGGATCTGTGCTGGTTACAGCTGCCTGCCTAGTAAAATTAGGTAAACCTAATTGCTCATTTGCATATACTAATATTTTGATCATCAACTTAGCTTTTGCTGCCAAATGGCTTCTATAGCCAGGCAAGGTGGCTCATTTGGGATATTTCATAGCTCTGCCTCAATCTGCAAGCAGGCGAGTAATTGGTGCTCAAAACACTAAATATAGATATGACTGAAATATTTTTTAAAAGTTGGTTTGAAACTACAGAGAGTCAATTACAGCATCTTATTTTGTCACAGATTTAGAAAACTACGCATATGCTTCCTTCCTACTCCCTCCAGAAACACGGAAATACCACCATATATCATCATGAGGCAGAAAAATTCCCTTAAATGTTTTGGGGATTTAACAAGATGAGCAGATTGGCACTTGCTGGTTAAGATTAAATGACATGTAAGCACTGTTTGCAACACAAGAATCACACTAAAGCCCCTTTTCTGAAGCAGCTGATAAAGGTTCCACCATTTTCCTGTTTAAGGAGCCTGGAAGATGAGACTCTTCGCGAGACCAGCATCTCCCAGAGGTTGTTCATACCTTTTCAAGTCAAACTTGAACCTCATCCTTAAGCCCTTAAGCCCCTCCGTTCCCCTGGTGCTTTTTCATCTTCATGCACACAGAGGTACCAGACACTGGTAGGAAGACCTTTATATTTCGATCCTTCTCCAGAAACAACCCTCAGGCAGAGTTCTGTCGATTTTATTTAACCTGTCTTAATTGCTGTTGGGTGAGAGGGGTGTAATTTGACTGCCGTTATAACAGAGGAGGCAGCTGAGAATCACAAAAATTTACTGCCTGAGGGAAAAGGTGAATGGGAAAAACAGTTTCTGCCGGATTTTTTCTAAATTAACTCTCCTCTCTCTCAGCACATGCACACATGGAGAATGGTGTAAATGAAAGCAATTAGATGAGGAGCATAGTAATGCCACCTTAATTTGGAAATTAAAATTGGCTGAAATGGGAAGTCAAACTGGATGCAATTAGAGCAGCTTAAACAAAGAGAAACTTAGATCTACACTGATTTGTCCTTACCAGGTGTCCCGATGATGGGTAAAATAATGAGTCTGATTGCGGCTATAGCCTTGATGAGACCACTGAGCATCCTGTGCACCTCTGCACACACCTGCTCTCCTGCAGGGTTCGTTCTCCTGCATGGGAACCCATGGCCTGTAACATCAGTCTAATTAGAGAAAAAAATGACACTGTAGCATGTAGCCTGGTGCCTTCAGTGACAAACCATCGGTTTGGGATTGCTGGTCAGAACTGAAAAAGAAGGAAGGCTTGAGAGGATGTGAGATATTCCAGGATTTTAATGTTTGTCCTTTGATAATGCACTTTTTAGCTTGGTTCTGTGGTGTTGTGCAAAGCAAAGTTTATGTTTGACCTCCCTCCATAACCCTTCAAATTCTGAACTTAAAGATTTTTCAACAAAGCATTCAGTCCTGGTCCACAACAACAGCAAAAGAAAACCAGGGTCTGTTTAGCGTGGCTTATCTGTATCAACTGTCGGTCTTGCTGAAGGCAAGTGATTCTTCTGTGCTGTCACGTGGCTGAATTCCCTCTTCAGAAAGCTGTGGAGGAGAGAAGGTACATGGGTATGTGCAGAGTCACTTCCCCTCAGTGTCTTGTGTAGTTGCATAGTGCTTGAGATATCACTGAGAAGCAATTAAGGTTCCTATAGAATTTCTGCTTCCATTTTTATTTTCATTAATACTCTTTTTTCCTTCTTTTTAATCCTGAACATTTCTTGCCTTTCACTTCAGGTCATTCTAAATCAAACCCAGAGCTTCCTTTAGACATTCTGTATTCATACAGATTTCCTTTTCTACCCCAACAAGATTTTGGGAAGGTTTTACTGAGAGAGGGAGAGAGAGAGAGAGAGACTTCATTAGCACAAAAGCAGAATTTTGCTGCTGCTTTAATGAAGCAGAAAATGGCAACATCACTGAACAAGGGGGAGGATTCGGTGTGCTTTTCTGCAGTGTGTCTACACTGGAAAAATAGTTGTGGAAGAAGAGGGAGAGGAACTGGCAGAAGATTTTTGACATGAATCTAATTTTCCCAAGCCATGTTCATTAGTTGCAGTCCAAGTTCCAGGTGTTTACTAGGCCAAGGAAGAGAATAAACACTGATATTCACTATCATCACTCCCATTCAGGCACTTCTCAGGTTCTCTGCCTTTGTTGTTGCCAGACATGACCTTGTTCCTCCAGCACTAGGGCTGCATGTTTTTCTACTTCTTCTTCCTTGCAGTTCACTCTGTGGGATGTGACCCTGACGTGACTTCTAGCAGAACAGAAACTGGGGTGACACTGTTGCCTTTATTCTTATTTATTGGCCAGTTCTTTCTGGTCTTTGTTAGCACAAGTACTCAGGAGTTAGAACAAATCATATTTGTTTTTTGTTTCCAAAACCATCAGTATGCTTTTTCAGAATATTATGGAATATAATAAAATATTGCCTGACTTATGAAACGTATGTAGATACCCCACTGTATTGAAAGAGTATGAACTAATGGCCTTAGGCACCTGCTAACTCTATCTTGGAAGTAGAACAGATTCATCCAATACCCCAGATACGCACCAAAACCTCCAAAGGAGACTAGTTTGATAATCCCCAGTTGGAGAATGAGAGACCTCCTGAAACAAGACTGTTAACCTGCTTTCTTGTAACAGAGGTTCAACACGCTTCACTCCTTGGCTTGTGCCTCATTTGCTGTTGTTTTCTTCCTTGCTGCTGGACGGGTATAAGTCCCTCGAGGCTCCTGAGTGTTATCCACTATGTTAGAAGGCAGAGAGTTAATCCTCTTATTTTTTTGGTGTAAATGTTTACAGATATTTTGGAATTTAAGGTGTCCAAAGGAATGACACCAGCATAAAATTATTCCCCACTTAGTTAGCAAGGTCAGGTTGTTAGGAGAAAAGTTATGTCTTTGTTGGACTAAGATGTCACTGAAAACCATACACAGAATATTTTCAATATCTACATTTCTCTTTATAATTGCTTCCCAGAGAGCAAAAATTGAAGCTTAAAACCTTCACAAGCAACATAGTTTGCAGATAGCTTCTTAAGGAAATAAGAGAACACTGCAACAACACTGCAAATATGAGTAAAAACAATTGAGCATAAATATAAACACACGTTAAGCAAAGGCTGAGAAGAATAAGTTTAATTAGTTTCCTGTATGTCACATAAATCTCTTTAAGGCTAGGCTGAATTTGAGTTTACTGCAGCTCACTTCATTCAGTGTCCCACAGGCATTCTGTCCATATGGTCTGACAGATCAAGGTTGTTTCTCCGCAGTCAGGAAGTCTCGGTGTTTTACAGCGTTTTCTGAAGTTCTGGGATTGTATCTGGGGAAAATAAAAATATGTAAAATGATGTTTTTTACTACCTAAGAAGGCAGACAGTTGAGACTTGATCTCCTTTTTCATGATAGGGTAACCAGCTGCAAAGGTCTTTCTCCGTGCAAGCCTGAAGTATCATGAAAACTGTGCTTTTGGCACAAAGAGAACTTGGCAGATGCAGTAAAAATGCATGTTATCTTTTTACCAGCACATCAAGATATGGAAATGCAATTTAAAATAAACTGCTTATGCATTTTATGAGATTCACACTTTAACTTAATATTTTTGATTCCCTTACTTGTCTGATCGTAGGCATGGTAATTTGACTTGGTGAGGTATGCTGCTGACAGAGCAGGCTTCCCGGAGGGGTGATGGGATCTCTTCTGGAAATAATTCAAAATCTGCCTGGACACATTCCTGTGCAACCTGCTCTGGGTAAACCTGCTCTGGCAGGGGGGATGATCTCTAGAGGTCCTTTCCAAAACCCGTATCGTTCTGTCATTCTGTGATTACAAGAAAAGAAAGGACAGGGTACATGGGTTTAAAAGTGTTGGCTTTCCAAACTGCATTTGCTTTTTTCAAAAAAAGCAAATGCAGTTTTTTTATTTGCATTACCAAATATGAAACAGGATAATATATATACAGATACGGATCATAAACTAAGTGAATAATAATGAAGTGATAGCCAAGGGAAAGTGGAGCACATCCTTCATGAGATGCTATGATTTAACTTCATATCTTTGCTCCTGTTGCCCTGAATTGAATGCCTGCTTTGCTTCTCTGTAAACAACATATTTGAATCCATCAATCATCACAAATTGGGCAACTTTTACAAGCTTTTGATGGATTTCTGCAGGCTGACAAATTGGTCATCTGTTGCTTTTCACTGGAAGTGCACTTTTGCAAGCTAAGGAATGAGGCAATAAAGTGGTTATCAGTGGCTTTACATACTGAGAGCCACCAGCTTTCAAAGTCTTGAACTATCTCTAAAGACATTTTATGAAAGGCCTCTTTCTCTGTAAACACACTGTTTGGCAGTACTTTTGTTTTTATCTTACCTGCTTTTCTAGATTTCTTTTCTCTTTAGGAACACAGAAGCCTTTCCCTGATTTTGCAAGAGCTCATAATGAATTTGATATTACATGTACTTAGGACTCTTGCCTTCAACAGCAAGTTGACGTACCCCAGTGATAATGCAGCCCCAAACATTTCAAGTGTAAATATTCCTCTGGGGCCTTGTCCTTACTGTGAAAAAAGTGCTATCACATGAAGAAAAACTGAGTGAACGAAGTACTTTCAGTTCTAATAGATAAAGATTTCAAGTGTGAAAAGTGCAGGTTTTCAGTTGCAACAGGTTTTTACCATACGTTATGTGGCAGATGATGACATTTTTTATTCTCTGTGGATTTGCTGTTGAAATCCGGATTCCTTATTTCCTTTTTCTTCTGCTGGTAAAACGTTAACAATTAAATGATGCAGTATTTTACAGCTACTTTGAATTATAGTGAGCTATGAAGGGCAGCACAGATTTGGGTGTAGATCCTGATGGTGTTCATATAATCATGGTAATGTTACTCCTGTGACTTGCAGTGCAACAATTTCTGAATATAGAAATATCAGTTAAATTTTTCAGCAGATGGGTCTGGTGGTGGTGTTTATTCTCATGTCAAGTGTTCTCCAGGTTCAGTTAACAGCAAGAATAATCTCAAATTACTCCAGATTGTATTGCTGGGTTGTTGCAATATCTCAGGACCCATTTTCCTTTATTACTAAAACTGTGTGCTTGATGCACATTCTTAAAAACACTGCACCTTTGAGTAAAAAAATCCCAATATGTCTCAGGAGACAATCTAGCTCTGTAATTTCTGCCTGTAGAGAAAATGAATTTAAACTTGATATGGATTTAAGAGATTATTTTGGTCTCAGTTTTCTGTTTTGTTAATAATGTTGCTACCTTGAAAGTAGATTTTTTACATCAGAAACAATATAGTTTTCTTTTTAATCTACTGTAAATAACATGGAATTTTACTTAGAAGAGGAAAAGAACAGTAGTTCTGGTCCTGGAAACAGCATTTGACAGCATTTCCATTTGTAGAGTTGTACACCTGTTTTAAAGAATCTGTGACTGAGGTAACACAACAGAAAGTAAAAGGTTTCAGTTTAAATTTCCCAAGGTTAAGCAAGTGATGCACGAGAAAAGATGAAATTGGGAAAAAAAAAAAAAGGAACTAATTTTACTATTGAGGTACACAGTTGCGAATTCAATCACTCAAATTAAATTAATCACTCTATTAAAAATGTACAGGTCATCTGAGCTGGGTGCCCCCCAGCAAAGAGGAGACACATCCTGCTCTTGGTCATTGGACTAGTTCTGCCTTTCCCCCATCCTCTGATTTCCCCGTCTCTTTTTCCTATTGACCAGGTGGGTGCTCTGGGTCCTCTTACTGAGTTTGTGTCATGATTTCAATGTTCTCACTGAGTCTTTTTCTTCTTACGACCTCCTTTGCACAATTTTTGGTTACAAACTGCTTGCACAGACAATTCACACAAGTTCGCTTTTAGAAAGCATGGCTCCGTGTTACTCTGAGTTTATAGAAACTTGATTTCTATATGCACAGGCAAATTCATTAGGGCTGAAGCAAAATTCTTACCCATCTCTTACAAAAGGAAACAGAAATGACATGAATTCATAACTCCTTTATCCTTCTGAAATTAACATGGTTTCAGTCTCCAAAGTAGCAATTGTGGTAGGTTTTTTTGTTGCTGGTTGTTGAGATCCCCAGGTACGTGTTTAACATGTGAGTGGTGGATCCAGGCTTCCTTTCCTGTAACTTTTATAGTAAAGTAAGAATTTAATAATACTGTATATGGCTCCTCTCTCCTGGGTTCCGGTTTAGATTATATAGGAAAATACGTTTATTAAAACATTATCTTCTTGCAGTAAATAATATACCTGTATCTCTGGAGAGGTGTGTTGGTACCACTGAGCATGAACCCTCTTAATTTTGAAACTTTCTTGTGGATATTTTTTGTGTTCCCAATACAAATTTGGTAACTTCTTCATCTCCATCTAAGAGGGTGGTCCTAGAGGGGACAAAGGTTCCAGGTACAGCTAAATGCTTGCCAAACACTTTCTGCTGGTGAAAATCCTAGAGATTGGCAAGGGGAATTTCAAATATCCCATGGTAATATTCCTAGAACTTAATTTCAAACCTATCTGACTACAAGTTTGAGTAATTTTATTAAGTGAAAGCTTCTACCTGTCCTGAGAGTTGGTCTGCCATTACCAGCAGGTGCTTAAGTCCATTTAAATCACAGGAGGCATGTCCGCATAGTCAATTTGCAAGTCTTTGGAATGGGAAATCCCATGGTTGTTCTCTGACATCCTGTGTGTGTTTTGCACTGGAAAACTTCCAACATGTGAGACGAGAACTCGCAATCCTTTATACTGCCATGTGTATTGCCACAACTGCCCACGTTCTCTCAGTCTGGTTCACAATCATGATGCAGCTCACCATTGGAGGGTACAGATAGTAAAGTTGCTGGATTCAAAGCATTATGTCTTTTAAATATAATATTATCTGCATTCATATCGTTGATTCAGAGAGATGTTCTTTTCGTGGGGATGATGCTTCTGTAGCATGTTGCTTAAGACTCGGTTCTAGTTCATGTGGCATATACACGGTTGTTGGACAACCCAGAATTAATCATCTGCTCCTTTTTATGATAGTTGCTGTTATTGCTGTACACAGGAATTATTCCCTGCCGCTGCAAGATCCAGCTGAGTTGAGTGAAAACCCACAGGGTGGCAGTGTGTGACCAGCTTTTGAGTGAGGAGTCTGCTGGCTTTGTTTCCAGGCACAGATACTTCAAAGGACCCGGAGTAATCTCGCAATCCCAGTTCTGGAGAAGAAGTTAAAGCTGCTTGTATAGCTTGGAAAGCCTTCTCTCTCTCTGGACCCCGCTGTATAGGCTCCACATTCTCTGCCTTGGTAGCTTTTGTCAATGGCTCACTTAACTTCGCCAGCCCTGCTGTCAAGGTGTGCAGTATCCTACTGCACTCCAAAATCCTCACAGTTGTCTCTGGGTTACTACTTGAGGTATTTCTACAATAGCCCGGACCCATTCTGAGTCTATTAATCTTTGTCCTTCTGTTAACATAAATACTGAATGTTTTACTTCCTGCTGACACAGCTGAAGCTTAGAAAAAGATGCAGTGACCCTTCTCTGCTACATACACAGTCAAATAGTGTCTTTCAAGCAATCTTCAGATGTCTTGCTGGCAAATAACAAATCATCTACATATTGCACAAGTATAGAACCTCCACGTAAGGTAATATCTTTCAAATTTTTTCCTTGCCACCCCAGCAGGTGATCCTTAAAATAGTTGCAGATACAACAACACAAGAAAGACATGGACCTGTTGGAGTGAGTGCAAGTGAGGGCTACGAAGATGATCAGAGAGCAGAAGGAACATCTCTGGGGTGAAGACAGGCTGAGAGTTGCACAAGTATAGAACCTCCACGTAAGGTAATATCTTTCAAATTTTTTCCTTGCCACCCCAGCAGGTGATCCTTAAAATAGTTGCAGATACAACAACACAAGAAAGACATGGACCTGTTGGAGTGAGTGCAAGTGAGGGCTACGAAGATGATCAGAGAGCAGAAGGAACATCTCTGGGGTGAAGACAGGCTGAGAGAATTGGGGTTGTTCAGCCTGAAGAAGAAAAGGCTCCAGGGAGACGTTGTAGAAGCCTTCCAGTACCTAAAGGGGGCCTACAGGTGAGGTGGTAAAGGCCTGTATCGTGGAGTGTAGTGATGGGACGAAAGGTAATGGTTGTAAACTGAAAAAGGGGAGATTTAGATAGATACTGGGAAGAAATTATTTACTGTGACATTGGCACAGTTTCCCCAGAGAGGTTGTGGATGCCCCATCCCTAGAGGTGTTCAGGAACAGGCTGGATGGGGCTTTGAGCAAGCTGATCTGGTGGGAGGTGTCTCTGCCCGTTGCAGAGTGTTTGTCTAGGTGGTCTTTCAGGTCTCTTGCAGTCCAAATCATTTTGTGATTCTCTGAATCTGGAGTATCATTGACGATTTTGTCAGGAACACACTTGTCGTCAATTCATTAATATTCTGGACTCTGTTGCAATCCTCTTCAGGTGTCACTCTGGCCTCTGTCTACATTCCTGTACATTATTTCAGTTTACTTTTACCTTCTCACAAACTCGAATCACAATTACCAGATTTCTAATCAGTGTTTGGCAATTATCTCTATCTGTGCGATTATTATAATCCCAATTAGGATCAACCTGAGACCAGAAAGTCTTATTTCCTGCTGCCTTTTGGGCTAATTCTACATTCTTTTCAATTTTCTTATCTTTCTGTCTGGACAGAACAAGTCTCTCAGTAGCAGGCCCAGGATGGATTGTATTCTGAACAAATATTGGAAAATATTTATGCACATTGACTCAAGTCTTCCGTTAACTTGGGCATTTGATTTCCCCACAGAACCAAATCCTTGGGATCCCAGGGGTGATGGATATATATATGTAACACTGGAGGTGGGGAGGAACATTTTACACAAGCCATAGAGAGGGAGGAGTATGGGGTGGTGCAGAGACTGGCTCTGCAGGTGGCTTGGTTAAATTGTTCATAATTGCTGGAAAAGGTCTTCCTCCAGGTTTTCATAATTGTGTTCGACCGTCTGCTTCATGGTGGTCATATGCCCAGTTATCCCATACATAACAATTACCTGTTTGCTGAGGTTTTTCATTTTCTAAAATTTTCCAGAGTGTAGCCAGTTTCTTTAATTTGAAGGGTCCTTACTGGGGCCATACCCCAACTCCTCGTGTCACTGGCCCGTCTTCCTTACACAGTGCTATTGCTTGTTTTTCTGGTAGACCTGTGGTGTTATCTATTTTAATCCAGTTTTTGAATATCCTGGCTGAGAGCATCTTTTCTATGCTGGGTGTGTTCCCCTTATCTGTGTGACAAATATGTGAGCCTTATGCTGATTAGGCAGTGCACACCTCTTCTGGTGTGCTTCCAAGATGGTACTTGAACCCATTCAGACCCAGAATACCTAGAGCACCCTTCTGAGGTGGTACTTGTACCCACTTGGACTCTTGAGGTGGAACTCCAGCTATTAATGTTTAAGCTGCTCACTTTCTGGAGCAGTTTCTTGGTGAAAGTTCACAGTGTACAGCCTAGGGCTTCCACTACTTTACCTTCTAGTGTTAAGCAAGGCTATTAATCCTAACAATTCCTAATAGTTATATTATTGTACTACAGTTCCAGTCAAGAGACCCGGAGGTGGAACAAATTTCACACTTACTGCACAGGAACGTGAGAGTAGACAGGGACAGAATAAAAAAAATCCAATTCACTTGCCTTTCTCTTGTTCTGCCAACAGTGAAACATCATCAATAATCATTACAGATTCAGAAATTACTTACTCAAAACAAAGGTAGAGGGCATTTAAATGTTAGCATTTTCTCCTTTTACGTGCATACAGGAATAGCTAAAATAATGTTTTATCCATCAAGATTTTCAGATACATTTGTCAATTAGTTATAACATTTGAGGAAATTTCAAGGGCAATTTTGGGTCTACTCTAATTGAGTTTTCAGGCAGATGGTGTGTATGTCCTCATATTAATTTACTGAAAATCACAGTTTCCATCAGCTGCCTGGGAGATCAGTTAACAATAGATGTTCTCCAGAGCAGGAACATATGGCACACTTTGCAGATTCATTGCCTCCATGGAACTCCACAGAGCAGCTCTGTCAGGAGCAGCTTGGTACCTGTGAAGAAGTCCTTGTTGGTCTGGGATTCAATTACTGAAGAGAGGGTGCAAAGAAGGTGGAGCCAGGCTCTTTGGAGTGGTGCTCAGTGACAGGACAAGAGGCGATGAGCACAAGCTGAAACATCAGAGGTTCCCTCTGACCATTAGGAAACACTTTCTCACTGTGAGGGCTATCAAGTACTGGAACAGATTGGTCAGAGAGGTTGTGGAGTCTCCCTCCCTGGAGATCTTCAAAAGCCCTTTGGATATGGTCCTGGGCAACTGGCTGTAGGTGTGCCTGCTTAAACTGACTCAGATGACCTCCAGAGGTCTCTTCCAACCACGACCACTCTAGACTATTAGGAGTTCAGGTCCTATTACTGGTTTTGCAGAAGTTCTTCACAGTAATGGCTGTGTCTCAGTAAAGTTGAAATACAAATATTTCCTTAGTCAAGATCACAGCTGAAAAGCAACAGGTACATTATAGATAATTTAAAAGGCACTAAACTGACTCCCTAAACCTAGACCCAGCAAGTACACAGTCCGAACAGAAGAAATCTGAATAATTAACATTCAGCATTCTTAAGGTTTTTCAACAAATCAGTGAAACTGAACACCAACAAAATACTGAAGGATTTGCTAACGAGGTCATCTAGACTGATGTTTGCTGATGACCAAAGAACATACCCAGTCATCTCCCACCTCTATGCCATATCCTTAATTTTATATGAGCAAGACTGTGTTTAGTCTAGAGCGCAGGAATACAGCAGTGAAAGGTTCTTACAAGATTCTCCTGACCACTGTGTGTAGGATAGTCAAGTCTTAAAGGAAGCTAACCTGTTAGTCACCTGCAGGTTTCAGAATTTTGATGTGGTCAGGTTAATTCCATTTTGCCATGGCAGCCACTGAGAGCATTCTGCAGAAAACATCTAGTTTTATGTTTTGACAGTCCCTGAAACCAAAACATAAATCTTATAGTGAATGAAGTTATGCATGTATTTGACAGGATTAGGGGTTTTATCAGCATGCAGTTTTATTGCTCTATGTGAGATGGTTAATTTTTTTTTTTTAACTGAAGATACTGCACTGACTTAAAAAAAAAAGTGGTTTCAAGCTTTATAAATAAAATGGCATAATTTAATGTTATCACTGCTGTAAAACTACTTGCATGCTTGTGTGAAAATTATGAAGTCTGCTTATTCAGCACCTGCAGCATTCTTTGTGGGAAGTTGCACAGCTAAAATATTAGGAAATCTGGTCTTTGAAGTCAACATTAATTATCAGTAAGTCCTGAATAGTCCTGAATAGTCTACAATGTTAGGGATGAAGCATTTTTAAACAGGAGGAGCTGCTCTAACTGAAATGGTGAAAAAAAGAAATTTGATGATCCTTTGTAAACGGAACAAATTTTATATAGTGAGGTGAAAGTTAGGGTTAGGATTTAAGGTTAGGTCTAGAGTTTAGTTTTCATGTTTAGGGTAAATATTTAGATTTGGAGTTAGGACTAGGTTTTTGGTTTATAGTCAGGTTTAGGGTTT
>VXBW01000138.1:18061-40877 GCA_013400375.1 Thinocorus orbignyianus
TTTTTTCTGTTCTACACGCATAAAGGAAAAATTCAATAATCTGAAGAGTGAATCCAGGCAATTTCTTGAAGCATTTTGAGTGTGATTATGAAAAGGTACCCAGGGCATACTATTGGATGTATGCCTGTTATTTAAATCTCAGGTCCCCAAAGTTGATAACCAACATTACTGTTACTCTGGAAAACCTGTTACTAATGCATGAGTCTTCAGATATATGGACCTGAAATGCTTACATATATCTCAGGCTTCTTCCCAGGGTGGTAGAACTCAATATAGAAGGAAGAAAACACGGCCCTCCCTCAAAAAATGCATGATAGTAATTCCATAATTTGATTGACTTTTTTAGCCTTCAAATCTGTTCCTGTTTTCTCTTCCTTGATCTCTCTTCGATTATTCTACCATAATTTAACACAAACAATAGTGCCATTTATGATAAGATTATCTCTAGACTAGGAGAACAACCCAGAGAAGCTTCCAAGGTACTGAAACATGACTATGCATTCGTAAAGTCTTCTCTGGTATCATTTTGCCCCATGTCAACTTACAGTCTTTGAAACAGAAATGGTTTGAACAAGAATGCTCTCAAGAGACCATTTGTGCAGAGTGGTTTCTATATGGCTATCCTCTTGTGGAGGCTAGGAATGTTTACTATCATAGACATAATCTGTTCAATGCCAGATAGCCTCTGTGGCCAGAAACTTCCCTAAGCATGTTTAGCATGGAAGTAAAGACATCACATCAGTATTAGTAAATATTAGTAAATATTATTGTCATATGAAAGAAGAATTTACATCGTATTCCGAGTCCTGTGAACAATTTCACTTGGGAAACTTCAGCATTTTTTACTAATTATTCTTTGGTACTGCAGCAACTTTACTTGCTTATGCACCAGGGTTAGTGTAAGCCTGAATTCAGACTGGGAGACTGTTTGCAAATGTGGGTACAGTGAGTAAGGGTAGCTTCTATCCTGGCCAAGGTCAGCTTTGTCCTTCTTTTTTTTTTTTTTTTCCTAAATAAACCACAGCAAATTCTGAAGCCAACGTAGTTGTAACATGATCTTCTTGTAGGCCAATTCTTCGTTTTTCATTGTTCAGTCTACATTTTTGGCTTATGCATTACTGACTTCTGCAGACTGAAGAGTTCTGAAGCAAGACGAGTGGTTTGGGCTGCGAGACCACCTGAGGTGCTTGGCCATCAAGCTGTTGTCTGTATGAAACCATAGAAAGAAGCGTCTCTACATGTACCATCCAAGCACTTCCAGTTATGGTGCAGAAACAATGAAGTGTTTCTTGCACTGAGCTACAGCTGAATGTCACATTTGCTCTAGGGCCTCCTCTAGCTCATGTGATTTAGCTATCCAGTCTGCCTGTTGTAGCCAGAGTTTATGCGTTATGATTGTTCAAGATGTGCCTGTGAAATCATCCACAGCTGTCAGTTTCTGAAATTATTAGTGATTTGCTCATCTGCACATTTGCTCATGGGCATTTTGGCAGGATCTGTGTTCCCAGATTACTTCCATGTCCTTTGGTCAAAGAGACATTAATCAACCTTCTGAGAGAATAAGACTAAAGTAATGAGAACTCAGTGCCTAAACAGGTTTGCCTTTATTAGCTCTATAGTTCCTTCATTTTTTTCCACGTGGCTGCCCAAAGCACACTGTAAATAAAGGTCTGCGTTAATTGTAAGACTGTCAGGTCATCTTTTGCAGCACAGCAGTAAGTGCTGCTTTATACATACCCCAAGCTACCCTGGGTATTCATCCGATCTTTACAGAGGAGCCAGAGGGACTGAGGTGATCCCTGACCATAGACTGCTGTGACAAGACTGCAGATGATGGGAGATCAGAAGTTTTCCTTGTGAGAATTTTCAAGTAAACAAATTTAGTCCCACTTTTCTAAAGATCCCTGGATTTACATACAAAATTCCCCATAGTAGTTCCTTCTTTCTTGAGCAAGACTGAACATGTCAAAGGTCTAGCAGATCCTTCTTGTTCTTAAAGGGTCATTTAGAAAGTGAGTGCAAAAT
This sequence comes from Thinocorus orbignyianus, assembly GCA_013400375.1. Taxonomy (NCBI): domain Eukaryota; kingdom Metazoa; phylum Chordata; class Aves; order Ciconiiformes; family Thinocoridae; genus Thinocorus; species Thinocorus orbignyianus. The sequence continues at coordinate 20,087 of VXBW01000138.1, forward strand.
GTCTCCTAGCCAGTGGTGTCAAGACATAGATCTTTCCTAAGATTCACTGTACAGAGTAATAACGTGCATGTATGTCTAGGAGCAAGTGTAAGTAGTTTGGAATAGTGCAAGTAGATAGTTTCTGAATCCTAGTGACATATCTATTTTGTTATTATTCTGTTTGGCAATTGTCCTTGTAGAGCGGAAAATGCTTATATCACTTTAAATTCAGTGCACACTAAACAAGGAAATTACAGTTCTAACATAATTTCTTTGTTGTTCTTTTTTTTTTCCCCCCCACTGAATACCCTTTTTGATACAGTTAAACTTATCTCACCAGTCTTCTGATGAATTTATAGCATATTTGCCTTGATAGATGCATGTAAACAAATAAATCATGTATTTGGTTTGCCTTTTTTTTTTTGTAGTTAGAAATCAAAGCAAAATCAGAAATTCACACACCCCAATAGCACCTCCTACGACATCAAAATGTCCTTCAGAAGACCAGAACTGTGCTGATATCATCCCAACATGCAGTAAATTGGATTATGAGATGTTATTACAAATAGCACAGATTTGCTCATGCTGTTAACTGTGCCTGAGAGAGCATTCCAAAAATGGGCGTATTTTGTAAGTGGTATCCTAGCAGCAGTGCGTCGTTCAGATAAAGGAAATTTGATTTGTTCATTTTTGCCAAAGCCTATTTTCAACATTGCTGGCTCATTCTCCTCTGTGGGAGGCTCAGGTGCAGCAGATTCGGTTCAGCGTTACTGGGCCACACATGGCTTAGTTCCTGTTAACAATGGAAAACTACCGTAGGAGGTTTTTTCACTGAAAGCAAAGAATTAAATAGTGCAAGTATTAGAATGAAGAAATAAAGGTATAGTTGTGAGGCCCTATCAAAAATACCCCAATTCTTTCTTGTTTCATAGAACCACAGAATGGTTAGAGTTGGAAGGGACCTTAAAGATCATCATGGGCAGGGACATCTCCCACCAGACCAGGGTGCTCAAAGCCCCATCCAGCCTGGCCTTGAACACTCCCAGGGATGGGGCATCCACAGCTTCTCTGGGCAACCTGTTCCAGCGCCTCACCACCCTCACAGCAAAGAATTTCTTCCTAATATCTAATCTACATCTCCCCTCTTCCAATTTAAAGCCATTACCCCTTGTCCGATCACTCCACTTCCTGACAAAGAGTCCCTCCTCCAGCTTTCCTGGAGCTCCCGTCAGATACTAGAAGGCTGCTCCAAGGTCTCCCCGGAGCCTTCTCTTCTCCAGGCTGAACAGTCCCAGCTCCCTCAGCCTGTCCTCACAGATTTAATAAGGTTTAATAAGATGTTAAAAATAAGATGCTTATCACATCTTAGTTTTCAGAGCTTTTCGGCCTAAATCAACCACTCGGTAGAAAACGATGTGTAGAAAAGCTGTGTCTGTTACTTCAGTCACACCCTGTGCACACTCAGTGACATCCCAGTACCTCCCTCCCAAAGCTGGTGCTCCTCTATTGCAGTTCCCCGCCAGCTGCTGCAGCCTCACTCTGCAAGGCTAGATGTGGTGTGGGGTTAAAGTCAGAAGGAAAGGAAGGAGCTTGAAAAACACTGTGTAATACAAGAAATCTTGACAAATCAGTATCAGCTCTTTCAAGCACACACCAGTTTGGAAGCTGTCCTAATCCAGACATTATTGTCTGCGTACATGGGCTTCAGCTTGGAAGGAAGAGAATTTGCCTCTCTAATTAGGATTCATCCCATGCTTCAAAAGCAGGTAGTGGCCTCCATGACCTTCCTGTACTCAGCCTCAGCCAGGGTTGCAACTGGCACCGTGTATTCCTTTGTCTGGCTCACAGCCATGAAGGAACTTTGCTGAAGTTTTGTCATTGTGAAGCATCTCATGAGTTCATGTTTCAGCTCAGTGCTGTGGTACAGCCATTGTGATTTGTCTCCTTGCAGCCCTGTGTTGGCCCTACCCTTGATTATATCTGCTCAAAAACTTTCAGAAAGCATATTTCCAAATTCAGTAACAGATTCTTTTAATCTTGATGTCTCATTTCTTTTAACCAGCCTGTCAGCCCCTGCAGCTACAGATTTCTTTGTACTTTTCTCAGGCAGAAAACAATTTCTTCTAAGCAATAAAACTGATATTAATTGCTCGACCAACCGTCTCACCTGTGGTATCCTGCACATTGATCTACCTCTCCTGGTAATTCTGAAGCAGGTACTCGATGCCTTGCACAAATGATCATTGTTTAAAATATGCAGTGAAAAAAAAGGAAATAATTAAGATAAATCGGTTGTATTTATGTATTTTCATAAATCAACATTCGCAGCAAGATGTCTAGTACTGATCTTTCACTCTTCCCCCTTTCATCTCAGGTCCCCATGTCAGTCATGCTGTGTGACTAATAACAAATGGCTAGAAATGGTATCAGGGTTGCAAGGTTTGAGGTGACAGTTAAAAATCAAGCTGACATTAACCTTTTTTAACAATATACTTTGGCCCAGACCCTCAGCAGCTGCAGTGCAGTTTCCACTGAAACCAGTAAGCAGAGCTAATTTTGTGGCAGCTGAGAATCCGCCCAGGACTCATAAAACTCAAAGACCAAAGTCTTATCTATAACGACAGAATGATATTAAGAGAACCTGAGTGACACTCAACACTGGTGTGCTGAAGTGAGAGCTGAATAATCTCACGTTGCAGCCCTGGCAGAACAATACTACCCACTTTCGTTAAATTTCCACACTGATGTCTCAGAAGAATGATGTTATCCACTTCAACATTGTGTGTGCTCTATGAGCTGTCACAGATTTTTTCTTTTCTTTTTGATGAACACGGTCATCCAACTTAAAATGGATCACACTGGTGCCTTAACATGGCACTATTAAGAATTTTACTGGGATAATCCTAAAAATCTCCATGAAGAGCCACTTGGTGGTTTTGTTTTGTTTTGTTTTGTTTTGTTTCCCCCCCCCCTCCTCGGATAATGTCAAATGAGACATATTAATGATTTTGCTACCACATTCCTGTCCAAGGGACTGTGCAACTGCAGCCACCAACTGTAGCCTGCTGCTTTCCAGAAGTGAAAAATACTAGGAGCTCCTACAGAGGAATACAGTCTGTGGTGGTATTAACACGTCTCCAATTATTATGCAGAAAAAGAAGGATGCATTAAATCCCCATGAAGATGTTGTTTTTCCTTCTTTATTTATTGCCTAGAGTCAGCCAATGACTTCAGGCTGTTGTTCAGCTGGCCACAGTAAGTTCATCAAAAAGAGCAATGTATTGTACTAATGCAGGATGTCTTTCCCTACCTATTACCTACTAATTTGCAGAATTTATTTTAGTTACAATTTTATTTTATTTTATTTTTTTTTTTTTTTTTTTTAACTCTGAAGATCCAGGCAAAAAAAAAGGGAAAGTTAACAATCACCAGGCTGGTGCAGCTAACTTCTGTGACTTCCATCATGGAAAAGGAGATGGAATAGGCAAGTGACAGTTCAGCAGAGCTCCAAGAAGGCACATCCAGGAGATTAATTTTGGAAGCAGGAACTTTATGAAATCCAACTCTTTGTGAGAGGGGACTGGTTGTCATGTAAAGTACAAGCAGTACCAAGTTCAGAAAAAATATAAAATACCTCTAGATCACTTAAATGGTTCAGTGATCTTTGAAATAACACTTTTTTCTGCCTTTCAGTTTGTTTGCATTTTTCTGTGACATAGGCTTGACTGTGCAGTGAGCTGTATTGTTGTCACAGTCCTGTTCTGAAATCCCAGAAACGTTATTAAATTCACTTTTTTTTAATGGCATAGCCAAGATTGGAGATATTTTAGAGTTTAACCCTGACATTTATGCAGTTGAATGAGCCTTTTCATACCTGTCTGCCAGGGAAGGCAGACAGACCATGACTCATGAAAAACATGAGAACAGGCTGACAGAACTTGTCTGTAGAATTGGGCATGCTGAGGATGCACATAGATTGTGCCACGTGAGGAGCTGAACTCATCCAGATAATCATGTCCAAGTGATTTCCCCTGGGACAAAAGTCTCTGTAGAGTCTGCTTCTTGTGCATTTGTCCCTCCGAACTCTATGGAGCCTCTCCATTTCAGCTGAGCTCCTTGGACTGAGCCTGAATTCTTTCTCAGAGAGGATGTGCCTGAAGCTTGAATTAGTTGTTTTTTTCCCTTTAAACAAGCATAAGAAACAACCTTCCAAGGTAGGTGTTGTAATGTAGCACCTTCCAACTGAATCCTTATTATAATCTTCATATACATAATAATCAGCAGGAAGTAATTTTTTATAAACAAGATTGATTTTTATAAGCAATTGTTTTGAATATAAAATTCTCTGTCCAATGCAAACCCATGCCACTCTTCCCTCATCTGACTATTTGAACAGATTTAATAGAAGGACCATGTCTTGGGGCAGGAATTTCTCTGATGTAACTGACTGTGATGTTTAAAGGCACTGAGTAAAGCAACACCATCTATTTTCCTAATTTAGAGGCTAGCAATAAGAGCTAATTCTTCAACAGGAGCTAATGAACAACATCTAAAGCAATGTCTTGTTTTGCAGATTAGAAATGGGTACTTAAAGATGATGACGAGAAACAGAGAAATTTAGTTTTGGCTTCCTTTTCCCTGCGTACAGACTTGCTGGAGGCTGTGAGTGCTGGGATGTGAACTGTATTCACTGCAATCCAAAGGTGATTGAGGCAAATCAGAGAGGTCCTCTCAGTAGCTTCACTGGATTTCAGACCTGGGCTTGATGTGTAGGTTATCAAATGCAGCCTGTGCTGCAGTAATTTATTGCAATGAGACAAACATCCCTCCTGGGTGAGGAGCCCGTGTTCTCACTGCACCCAGAAGTGAGAGCATGTGCCACAGCACACAGTGGCTGGGCAGGGCAGGGAGCAGGGAAGTTGCTAAGCAGCACTCACAAAGGCAGTGATAATTAATTATCAGCCTAATAGGCACTTTGGTAAAGCTGACCTCTTGGTAGTCGAATGCCAGAATCTAAACTACAGACTAGGTGTACATCTCGCTCATGCCAAGCCACTCTTCCTTACGATATTTTATGGGGTATCTTGTTCATTTCTTCCATGCCACTGGTAACCATAAAGGCATTTTCAAGTCCTTGAGGTTAGAAGTAACAGACGGTGCAGTCCACTTAGTGATCGATAGCCTGTTTTTGGCACCACAAATACCATTCTTTTCTACTTTGTGCTTGTCTGTGAGAGTTAAATTGGGAAGCATTGTTGATAGCTGAAATAACCAGGTTCATTTCAAAGTTATGCACTATGTAAAGGTTATTTTTATATTTTACACTACTTTCTGGGGTCTTCTGCTTGTTGAAAACCAATGGTGTCAAAACCTCTGGAAACTTCATGGGCATTTCCCACATTTTTTGGTGTAAGCCTAGCTCAGAGGAAAGGAAGGATTAATGATTACACTAGGTGAGAATTATAGATGCCATTGGGTATCTCCTCAGTAGATTAAACAAGAGTTGGGTCAAAGTACACCTTCATTCACTCGAATCCACATGTGGGTTAGTATAAAATTAAAGGGCTGGACTTAATGCAAGGGATGCTATTTCTACTCCTACTTAGCAGCAATTCTTTTTTCCCTCATGGTCCAACAAATGAAACTTCAAAAGGTAATAAAGTTAGTGTGTTTCCCACTGATATCAGTTTACCAAACAGATTCAGAACAAAGACGAATGAGGATGCTATTAGTGACACATATTTTTAATTATGGCCTCACCAGCCTTTGTCTCTGTATTTGATCTTCTGTTAGTTTAGACAGAGTCCATATGATGAAAACTGTCCCTTATATCCAACATGTACTAATCTACACTATCCAACGTGTACTAATGTGAGGTGGTGTTCAAGAATGTTGTCCTGTTTCCAGCCTGAGAGATGGTTGCATCATAGTCTTAGAAGCAGCTGAAAGTTTTCAAGAGTCTGAAAAGGTACTTACAAAATATTTTTTTCAAAAATAATATGATTTATGAATAACTACTGCTGAATTTTAAGGAACTTAAAACAAACAGGAGTACAGGAACATACATATAAATTAAGCATTAAAAGAAAGGAACAGTTAACTAAGAGTGGCTAGACAGATTGGGAAAAGAAACAACTTGCCACTTTTATTGTCAAGTGATATCATAAGGCCAAACTGGCAGAACAGGGAAATATCTTGTAAGGGATAGATATGTAGAAAGTTTTGAGAAAGTTCTCAAATGCCTGAACAGGGAGTTGAAAAGTTTTGGATTTTTTTTCTCTCAATTTCTGAAGTCTTCAGTGGGGCAGAATTGTGCAATGCTGATATTCCACAATAGGGAGCACTTTTTTAGTGCAAAAGTTGTGAATTTTCAAGGTAAACCTATTTCCAGTTTCATGAGTGTTTCCAGAAAACTTTGGATGTTCATGTCTGATACACTTTTAAAAGTTTGTTTTCTCTTGTAAACTGTCATGTTAAAACTTTTGTACAACTTTAAGAAATAGGAAAAGAAAATGTTATTCTTTTTGTTGTTTTAATATAGATACATATTATATACATAAATATATGTGTTTGTGTGTATATACATATATGTTATATATGGTTTTATATATATGGTTTTATTTATGGTTTTAGTTTATTATGTATTTTAGTTTAGGTCAAAACCATGAAATGTTGGAATGAAATTAAAAGTCCACCCAAAATATTCCTTTAAGAAATATGCAAAGATTAAAGCTACAGTAAAAAATTCACAGGAGAAAAAAGTTAAAAGAACCTAGCATGTGAATATAAGGAGCTCATAAGGATACGGATCTACTCCTTGCCCCTGAATATAATGAAAGAGGAGAAAACACAAGCTTTTGATACATTTTGTTAATGATTTTATGCATTGATGGTACACAAGCAATTGAAATCCTATTGCTGTTGCTTGATGATATGTAAAACTATAGGGGAGCATTAATTCTGGACCTCTGAAACAAGTATGTGAAAAACCACAGAGATAAAACGTCAAAGTAATATGTTTGCCATTCAATTTCGTGGTTCTGAATTTGGCCCAGGAAATTCAGTATTCATTCAGAAAACAAAGTGAGGCCTGTTCTAAAAAAATTTTTTTTTTTTTTTATTTTTTTTAAAAAAAATTTCTTGTTGAAGCAGCAGGGTAAGAATTGAACAAAAAAATGATTTATTGTCATAGCTATCCTGTCTTTCCTGTGGCTGACTGGAACAACTAATTCCTCATACACGTTTAATACATTGTCTTTAAATAGATGGCTCAAGTCACAGCTTCAACACTTTACACTGATTGTTAATTCAGTGTAAGTATTTAAAACAGTCAATTGATGCAGTGAAATAAAATTTAGCTGCTTGAGGCTGCTCATCTGTCCATGTTATTCAAAACAGTTTGGTGTAATAGGACACAGACTTCTGGCCATTCTGGCCAGAAGGGAATATTTTTAAGTGTGGATGTGCCTGTAGATAGCACTGTGCTGCCTTTCTAGAGCCTGATTTTCGACAAGAAGCAGCTTTGTAACCTGTTTTCTTGATTCTTATGGGATGCCCAGTGACAAAAGTACTGTGGAGAAATAAACATTTTAATGTATGTAGAAAAGAGGAAGGATTAATTAATAGAAAAAAGGGTAACTAATGGAAGAGGGTCAGCTTTATACTGCTTGAACAAAGCATTTCAGAAACTGTAAAGTGACTGAATTTGCATATAACCATTTCCTCACCTATCAGGTGGAATTAATGATCTAAGATGATTTTGTGTCTGTAGAAGTCTTTTGACCAGACATGTTTTTCTTACTGAAAATCAGAAAGGCACTCTACTCAAAACGGGTATCGATGCTTTCACATATTTTTTAGTTTCTTTTTTTTCTCTTCCTTTCCCCCCCACTTTTCCCTCCTTTTGCTTATTTTCCTGCTTCCCCCTGAGAAAAAATAAAGCCAAAACCTATCCTGCAGCTGCTGAAGCACATAGCTTCCAGATCTGACCTGAATTATTCTCTGGTTCTGTGATCTGCAGGGTTCAAATGAACTTCAGGTACTCCCAGCTGTGGAATCCAATTATTGTTTCCAGCAACAGCCAATGGCACATGCCCAGGAAGAGTACAAGAACAAGGCAAGTCTCTCCTAAATAACCACTCAGCTTACAAAATTTGACTCAAGGACACAGGGCCAAAGGTAGTATCATTGTACTGAATAGCTCTTGCTGGATTTTACATCTGCTTATCTGTCAGGACACCTTAATTTTTAACCCTTCAATAATCCTAAGGCAAGCTCAAGTGTTTCATATTGAGTCGATTAAGGTACCAGGCTGGACATGAATTGCATTTCCAGCTCTGACATTGAGTTACGCTGGAAAGTCGTTCACTCTCTGTTTTACTTTCACTCTTGTCCTTCTTGCTCAATTCAGCAGTAAGCTACTAAGAAGACGGGATGCTTCTTTTATAACATGTTTGTGTGCCCCCTAGCATGTTACAGCCATGTGATTAAAGCATTTGAGACATGAAAATGCTTACATTGGGTAGGACTATGTCCAAGGCCATTTAATTGGTAAAGTACAGTGAAGCAAACCACCGTAATGGCCAGAGATGAGCGTTTGTGCAGCGCTTCTTCAGGTTTTCTAATTGTGCTGAGTTACACTTGTTCTCTATTGCTCTATTCCATGATAGCTTTAAAAAAAACCACCCAAAAAAACCCAATCAAAAAGACCGGAGAGAATGGCCACATGTGTCCCATAAAACTCTTCATCCTTTTGGATGAAGTGAGGCCTTTGGTTAAACTCATAGGTTTGGACCCAGTACACTGTATTAAACAGAACATTCCTGGCATTTTAATTAACTCATATCCTAGAGCTAATGCAAAACAAATATATGATGCTGAAAAATGTACCATATTCTAATTAGAGTAAGGGACAAATATTTTTTAAGTAACTAACTGGAAACTATGCATCTTTCTTTTAAAAACATTTTTTTTGTTGGTAATTCATTCATTTTTGTAGGTGTAAGATATTTTTAAACTAGAAAAAGAAGATACATTATTTGATTTACAGAATGTGATGCACAAAACTAGTTTGCCAAACCATGACTGTTCTAGTTTTGTTGCAGCAAACTTTCATCTTTCATTCTTTTTGATTTGGAAACTTAAAAAATGTCTAAAACCTTAACTCTTTGAATCCATGATCTATTGCACTTCAGTGTTGATCTTTCAGATCTTCTGACTTCTTTGTGTGAATTTTTGATAAAGAGAAAGGATAAGTGAATCAGACCAGCTCCTCTCTGTCAGTCACTGGAGGGCTGAGATCAGCCCTGAAGAGAAGGACTTGTGGGTGTTTGTGAGTGAGAAGCTCAACGTGAGCCAGCAATGTGCACTTTCAGCCCAGAAGACCAACTGCATCTTGGGCGGCATCAAAAGAAGCATGGTCACCAGCTTGAGGGAGGTGATGCTGCCCCTCTATTCCTCTCTTGTGGGACTGTCCCTGGAGTTCTGTGTCCAGTTCTGGGGTCCCCAGCATAAGAAGGACATGGATCTGTTGGATGAAGATGATCAGAAGGCTAGAGAACCTATGCTACAAGGACAGGCTGAGAGGGTTTGGGCTGTTCAGCCTGGAGAAGAGAAGGCTCTAGGGTGACCTTAGAGCCCCTTCCAATACCAAAAGGGGAGGAGAGGAGAGATCAGGAGGGACACTTTATGAGGGAGTGTAGCAATAGGACAAGGGGTAATGGTTGTAAACTGAAAAAGGGGAGATTTAGATTACATATTAGGAAGAAATTCTTTGCTGTGAGGGTGGTGAGACATTGGCAAAAGTTGCCCAAAGAAGCTGTGGATGCCCCATCCCTGGAAGTGTTCAAGGATAGGCTGGATGGGGCTTTTAGCAACCTGCTCTAATGGGAGTGGAAAGTGTCCCTGCCCATGGCAGGGGGCTGGACTAGGTAATCTTTAAGGCCCCTTCCAACCCAAGCTATTCCATGGTTATGTGATTCAGCCTAAGTCAATTCTCATAGGATGGACTCCTTAGGTCTTCTGAGCAGGCAGCAAGATCTTTCAAATAGTAAAACTTCTAAAGGGGTTCAAAATAACAATGTAAAAGCTAATTTTTAGTTTTTGTTTAAGTGAGGAGAAGAAAAAGAAATGGAGAGTGGAGAAATTGAAACTTTTTCATTCATTTATGTGTGGAAACTTGTTAAAATAGGAAAATTCAGACTGACAGATGCAGATTCTTAGATCCTCCTGGTACACTGTCAGATGACAGTACCACCTGCTTATTCTCTTTTTAATTAATTGAACTGCAGATAAAATCACAGTCAGAGATAGGGCATGGCCAACTAAACTTACTTTCATTAAAAGAACCGTATTTTAAAAGAATATTTTCAACCAATAAAATAAAGAGAAATAAGTAGTTAAGATTATGAGCAGATCATCCACCTTCAGCATCATTCCATAAGAACTGCATATCTTGACTAAATAAAAAGAAATTTAAAAGTCCAGTAAAACTGTACTCACAATAGAGTGAGTCTCTTTAAATGATGATTGGAGTGATCTTTTCCAGATAATGGGGGAGTTATCTGTAATTTTGGTTCCTCCAACCAAGATATTGTTCCTGTGTCCTTCTCCCTTACCTTCCTCTCTCCCAGAGAAGTGTGATGGTCTCTGACCTCTGCTGATGCCTGTGGCTGAGTTTCAGCTAGCAGTTTCTTGACCTAGCAAGATGTTGTAGAGGGGTTGGTGTCACTAGAGTTTGTTTTTTTGCCCATCAACAATAAAGTTTATTTGAAGCACACCTCCAGTCCAAGCACAACACCAACACTTTCATAACAGTAAAATAAGTGAATGTGGAGCTGTGCCGGGTTTAGGAATGGATCATCACCTTTATCAAGGGAAATCTAAAATTTTGGTGACTTATAAGTGAGACCAAGCTCTTTGTCCAATCAATTTCTCTATCAGAAGTTGTCTCCCTCCTGCTGCTGGGAAGGGGGTCCAATATGAGAAGTCAGAGCTATGAAATCCGCAGTGTTATTAATTTCGGATAGTACTAAGGCTAAACTATAAACTGTGACCTCCTCATTTATACCTCCAAGATCTTTCCTGGGAGGGAAGACTCCTGGGCTTGTTATAGATAAGGTTTTGTAGACTTGTACTGTACTGAATTTGCCTTTTCTGAGAAGCTCAAATAGACTTCATGTGTCACTCTGAAGGATTTGGTGATCAGGCTGTAATTCACTGATTTCCATTTCCCTTAGCCACCTGATACCTTTCAATAAATTGTGATTAATGCTGGTAGTGACAGAAGTAAAGTTTTAATTTATCTTGTTCTGGGCAGGTTTGATGCTTGTGTAGAAGATGGAGGTTTTTCTTAGTGAGAGCCTGAATCTTTCAGTAGTTGTGTGATGCACAAGGTAGTAAGACTGACTAATACTGATGATATTCTGTATCATGGTAGCTAAGAGTTTAAAGTCAACCTTAGGGAAAAATCTCTTTCATGTCTTCTCTAGCACTTGCTTACCTCAGTAAATGTCAGCGTTTCAGTCAGCTGCACTACCTTTAAGAGAAAATGAAAAGCCCGAGGGGCAATACAGCTCCTGGGATTCATAAAGGAATCACAAGTTCCTTTTTCATTCAATCACTAACTCATTCTGACCTTGAAAAAAAATTATCTGTGCATAATAGCTAACTCCATGAAATTATTTTGTCTCTCCCTGGCAATGATCTATAACAAATTTATGTTTTCCTTATTTATGTGTGCTGAATGGCTGCATTTTCTGAGTAACTACTGCACTTCATTCTTATTGCGTAGTCAGGAAGGTATTTGTGAATACCCAATGCCTACCTTGGCTGGGCATACAGTTCTCACTCTTGTTCTGTATTGTAAATCTGTTTTAGCATAAGATTTAGTGTGGTTTATATCTGTTTTTCCACATATATTTTTAAAAACTGCTTCTAATATTTTCTTTCCAGGAAGACCAGCAGATGCCTTTTCCCTGTCACCGCCCTGCAGAAACTTTAAAGAGGCATGGATACAAGTGGAGAAAATTCATTTTGGTATTTCACAATTTTGTTAAGGACTTCCCTGTATATTGCCCCAGGATGGCAGTGAGAATTATGGCACAATGCCCTTTTGGTAATGCATAGATAAAGCAGTGGTACCTCTAATGCTGCTGGGAAAAATGCTTACAGCACACATCAGCTGCCACATACAACACTAAAGCGCTCCTACTGCTCACAACTGTCCCCAACACATCCTCATTTTTTTTTCTGTTGTTTTTAGTGTATTCTCTCACTGCTTCCCAGGTCTGTGCCTTTTTGTTGTTGTGCCATTACTCTCAATTTTTTCATGCTTAGTAGCCAAGAAACTGTCATTCTTTCCCATTTATTCTGGTGTCTTGTACCTCTTATACACTTCACATCAATAATTATTGACAACCACCTGTTCCTATCTTGATAACCTGTTTTTCAGATAAACATGAAAAATAAGCTCTGCAGTGAGGGTTTGTGCTTTTTTTGGAAGGGATTTTTCTTCAGGTGATGGAACCTTTTTGGGAATAGAACAATGAGGTTTTGACAATTTTGTTTCTCGTACTTGCATGTGGCTGCTTTGCCTCTTAAACTGAGCAGTCTGAGAACAAATAGGTCTCCCCTACCTCCCGCTTCTTCAACTAAGTACCTGGGTAGCAAACAGTATTTCCTCCATCCCTTTGTAGAGGCCAAGCCAATGTGAGAAGCTTGGAGGTGTCCTAGTAATGACTGCTACCAGTACCTGCTGCGAAAACTCTCCCAAATGGCTTTTGGGTAGCAGAGATGGAGGCAAAGCCTTTCCTTCTCTCCAGTGGATGCATGATCAGGTCATGCTTATCTTCACATGTATACATGGATGTGCTCGGAATGGGAAGTAAATATGGACAAGCAACTTTAAAGTCTGTGAGGTGGGGACAGGAGAGGTTGGACTCTTCTTCCATGTACTCACGTTAAACCTCTAAATGACAAAAGTTTGCTTGGCTGCCAATGAACTGGATTGCCTCATTTTTAAATACCATGTCCTTTTCTTTCCCTCTGCCAATGTTTCTGCAATTCATTGTCATTCATGACTTGCTTTGTGAATATTCCTTGGTGACTGCTTTGCCCCAACAGAGGTTTTATAAAAAGCTTCTAGCATAACTCCCACTCCCGCACAATGATAACAATTTTTTTTTTCCTAAATTGCTTTTCTCTCTCTTGTCTGTCACCAAAATGACACTTCAGTTTCTCTGTTCAGCCATCAAACTTCAGCTTAATGCTATATTGCCTTAGAGACCTATGATAGCAGAGAGAAAAGTGATTCAAGTCATTAAAGGAGGAAAATAAGTTTCTTTTTTTTAGTAAAAAGAGTGATAGAAAATGGGCGTAACTAGATAATTTCGTTTCTTCTCTTCCTCAGTCCCCTGCTATAATACCTACATGCAATTACAACATCTGTTATCCTGATGGCCTGGAATGTAGTACCAACATCAGTTATGTGATTTTGCAAACTTCATGGTGTTTAATAATAGGCGCTCAAAGGACGCTATTAAAATTGACTGTGAATGAAAACTCTTGCAAAAATTGCTAAATAATAGGCAGGGGAAAACATGTCGAATTTACTTTTGTTCTATTAACAGTTGGGCAGACTGCTTTGGTTTGAATAAAAAAAAAAAAAAGAAAAAGTCCTGAACTTTTTTCATCCTCAGGAGCTTCTAAAGCAGAAGTTTAAACTATTGCAAATTAGAGAACTTCAACTAAGAAGTCATTTCTTCTCTCAACTCCATCCACTTGATTGGACCCACAAGACCAAACAATTTCCTCTTTCCCATGGTATTAAACATATGCAAATTTGTTTTCTTGAGTCAGAGGCTTAATTTAGTTTATAATTTGAGGCAGAGTCTGCGAAGTTATGCATTTCAAAATTAGCCACTAGGTAGGACAAGTACGAGAAGCTTTTTTTTGAGGTGAATTTAATAGAAATGCAGAATGTTGGAACAAATCTTTAACAATGCATTTTGGGATTCACTGATAATTACAGTTTTTATTACTTCAGAAGCTATTCCGTTGTAACCTTTGCAGCATGATCCTCATTAGAACAGCATGACTTCATATGCCCTGTGGTATTTAGCATCCGTGTTGTATAAAATCTGCCATCTGAGGTAACAGCACAAACATTTTTACAAGATGTTAAATGAGTAGGAGGGAATAAAAAACTGGATATATTTGCCTAGGCAACTTTTCATTTCTTTCAAGTAGCATGATTAATAAAAAGGATTTTAGCAAAGCTTTGTACTAACACATACTTACCTTTCAGCCTCAGCAGAATGAATCTGAAAAGACATCTGGAAAAAAGAGAAAAAGGGGTGAACTGTCATTTCAGGGATTCAACATTTTTTTTCCTGAATTAAGAACATTTTGTGCAAGGATAAGGGAAACAAAAAGAAGGCTGTTGAGGCAGACAATAGCTGAACTCAATACGCTTACTTAATCTTTGGGGTCACCCATGTGATAGCAGGGTAAGATGGAAGAAGCAAAGATGAAGTGATTTGTTTCAGATAAACCTGAGTGCCTTGGAAAGGATGTCAAAGGTGTCTGCATACTAAAACGGCACATGATAAAGCCAAGGTCCAGGTCTGCTAAGCGGACAGTCTTCTCTAACTTTCACTGAGGTAACGTTTCTAAACTGCTGTATTTCAGTTTTGTTTTTCTTTTTAGTCTGTCCTGCATATTCACTTGGTAGGTGTATGTCTGTTAACTCTTATGAAGAGGCATGCTTTAATTATTTCCTCTATGACACAATTACAGTTTATATTTTTTTATGTGGAGCTGGTGGGGAAGAGAGGCAGTAGAAATAAAGGATGGAAGGATGGGGAGAAAGACTAGAAGTGTGAATAAAGACTTGTGGCTTCCTGAGTTAGGACTCATTCTTTCCATTTTCTGCGCACATTTCTAGTTCATAGAATCACAGAATTATAGAAGGGTTTGGGCTAGAAGGGACCTTTAAAGATTGTCCAGTCCAATTCCCTTGCAATCAGTGGGGACATCTTCCATTAGATCTGGTAGCTCAAAGCCCCATCCAACCTGATATTCCAATGACGGGGCACCCACAAATTCTCTGGGCTACATGTTCCAGTATCTCACCACCCTCATCATAAACAATTTATTCCTTATGTCCGACCTAAGTCTACCCTCTTTCATTTTAAAACTATTACCCCTTGTCCTGTCACTACAGAAACTAGAAAAAGTCTCTATGTTTCTCGTAAACTCCCTGTATATATTGGAAGGCAGCAGAAATTGCTATTTGCACTTCACATAAAATTGTAATAATTACGAGGCCTGTTTCTGCACTGATATCCCGTATATTCATTGTGATATAACTAAAACAAGAAGCTTATTCTTTTTCAGCTCATGTACAATTCCAGACAGGCAAAGGCACAAGGGGTATAGGAACTGGAGTGTTGATACTGTTTGATTTTACAGATTTTAGGAGGTTGATCTTCTAATGTTCTCTAATAACCATGAAGAAAAGGAAAGTCTCCAAAAGGCAACTAAAACTAACACACAATGCTATCATCTTATGCTGGAGTGTTTTCCTTGATGTTAAGTTTATAGGAAGCCTTCATTGACCTAGCAGAAACGAAACACATCTACCTAATTTAGCTTCCATTTCCAGAGGAAAGAACAGAAAACTCTCTCCTCCCCTCCCCTCCTCTCCCCTCTTCTGGCATTTCTTTAATACTAATTTCCATGTCTAGATAACAGTGAACATCCTAGTAAGAAAGAGGTAATACTATTTTACAAACACTGAAGTTTAGAAAACTCCTGATTCCACCTCCGTGTGAATATGAAATTCTGCATGTCTTATATCACATGTAATCCTGTATCTTTAGGAATGAAAAAAATGATCCGTGGTTGGTGTATCAAGTTCCATGCTGTATTGTTCTTGCAAATCACAGAAATGTGGGAATGTTTGAACTATTTGCACATTTCCATTTGACTGCAGAAAACAAATTTATAATATAACTTGAATAAATGCTATTTTCCCACTTAAAACATCATACTTTTTTGACTTGAAGTAGACTAGTCTGTTATCACTTGGATTTCTAGAGGTTTGGGGTTTGTTTATTTCTCATTTCTTCTCTTGCCATGACTACATCAGATTGGTTGGGACGGGCTTTGGGAGGCTGCTACTCTTCCACTGCTTGTGTTTGCTCACTGCTGCATACCAGTGACTTTAGAGCAAATATTTATTTTCCATCCATAAAACTTGACTAAGAAATATTTGCAAGATTTTACTTAGGGTTGAAATATTTTTAAAATAAAATGTCAATGTCTAAAATTGGATCCTGCTTAGCTGCAACATTTTCATACTCTTGCAAGAGTCTGGACATTGCCCATTCCCCAGTGAGTTAGCATATGGCAAGTGTTGAAACAGTTTTTTTCAGTAAATTTTCCTTTAGTATTTCAGTACATTAATGAGAAATCACGGGTGGTGAGGCTCTATTAAGTTAACTACACTATGTGGCCCTTTTTGTCAGTTGATGCTCCTTTTACCCATCGATCCATGAAGCTAAGAAAATGCATCATATCTTTGAGAAAATTACCCCCCAAAGCTTGCACTTCTCCTCCATCCTACTCTTTCACAGCCATAAGCTTTAAAAAGAAAACCTCAGCTATGTGCAGTTAAAAAAACCCCAAGCCAGAATGCAATGCTTAGGATGTCACTTTCAAAGAGGAAAGTTTCACAATAAATATGAATGAATTTATACTTTTTTTTTTTTTGTTTTCAACAGGTGGGAAGTATCACGTACCTTTCAGCTTTCATTGAAGGATTTCTATAAAGGTATTTGCAGGAGAAGTTAAAAAAACAGTGTCACCAGCAATGGCAGAGGTCGATGTGTATTCTCTGACACAATAAATTGTAATGTTTCTGAAGCATCTAGTCAGGAATACAATATTGCGGTTTGTGTGTTGAGGCACAGATCACTTCTGGGAAATTTCACCATTTGTTTCAAGGATTTAGGGGAAAAAAGTGTTAAAACTAAACTACCGAATGTGCTTAATTAACTGATTTAACTAATCAAATTTGGCTTATGCTGTCAAAAAAGGCATGTAAAGACACACACCTCGGATGAAAATTTAAATATCAAACCCANTCGAGGCAATATATGAATTAAATCCTTAAACAAAATATTCTTAATCTGACAAAATTTACCCCCCAAAAAACCCATCTATGTTTTTTATTAAACAAAAAGTGGAGGAAAATACTATAGCAATAGTCCCTGCTGTGAAAGAGAGCTCTGTTACAGTTTATGTCCTTTGCCCTATTTAAGTTTACATCATTTAGAAAAGTAGAATTACCTTTTAAATTGATAAAAGTGATGAAACAACACTGTGGGTTGGTCTGTCTTCCCTTAGCAGAGCACTGGAACAGGCTGCCCAGAGGGGTGGTGGACTCTGTCTCTGGAGACATTCAAAACCCACCTGGACAAGTTCCTGTGCAACCTGCTCTGGCAGGACCTGCTTTGGCAGGGGGGTTGGACTAGACGATCTCCAGATGTCCCTCCCAAACCTGTATCATTCTGTGATTTTGTGATTTTGTAACTACACGCTCTGTGAAAGGTCTGAAAAAAGCAATCCTTCTCAGTGAAAAAGAATAGTGGTCAGAGAGCGTGCAGTGTGTCTGTGAATCTCAGCCTGTCTCCTCTAGGTTGACTATTGCTCTTGCTGAAATTTGTTTTGAAATAATTTAAATTGATTTGTGGTGACATGGAAAACAGCAAGCAATGACTTTATTGCTGATATTAGAATGTAGGTCGAAAGGGAATTCATGTTTTTGAGGGCTAAGGAGCAGCTGTGACTCTGTAAAGCCTGAATTTTGTTAATGATACTGGCATTTACAAACTGACTGCTGAGCTTTAGAGGCTGCCCTGCCTTAAAGTGAAAAATACCAGGGCAAAGGCAAGCTGCAATTATTCCTAACCACGGTGTTTAACTCATAATTTACTGCAATGATGCAAGACATCTGTGTATTGGCATTGCAAAGGACGGGGATTTTTTAAGTAAAAAAATCATAATTTTTGCTAGAAATGCATGTGAAAATGAGGTAAGGATGACATTCCAGCTGTTAAAGGGAGACTCATCATAAAATCATAGGACGGTTAAAGTGGGAAGGGACTTTATAGATAGTTCATCATCTCAAAATGCATTTTTAAACCTACAGTTAAATCAAAATTGTCCTTCTCACATCATTTTTTTTTTTTACGCATTAGTGGAAGAGTAGTCTGGTTTGTTAGGGCTGTGACAGCATGGGTAAGCAACACCTGCAAACACACCACAGCATTTATAAGAGAAGCACGGTCATTAACAAATGAGATAACTGTGAGCAGGGCAGCTTTGAATGCTCATCTAGGGACATTAATGTCAGGTTTCTTAGACAGAGAGGAGCACATCCGAAATAAAACAGACACAAATGACATGAAAGTAGCAATTTTGATTTTTTCAACTTGAATCTCAGTGAGTCATCATTAATGGTTTCATCTGGAAGTCTTACCCTTCTCCATTAAAACCTATTTTCCAACCACATTTCCAAATTGAAACTCTTGAATTTAAAGTCTCTCTGATGTGTGGCAGGCACCACCAGGGCTCAAAGAGCTAAACCCCCCCTGCAGTCAGTGGGGAGGATTTTGTGTACGGCCAGGATTAGGTACATAGTGGCACCACCAACACAAGTGGTAGCAAATGGTCATTAACCAACCACTGACCTCCAGTAATACGAGTCTTCTTGTAGCCTCCAAGTGCAGAAAAGAGGTTCACTCAACTCTTGAGAGAATGCCAAAGGACCACCACAACACCGTGTGAAGCTTTGCCTCCTGCATGCTGGATAGATCGCTTCAGAATGAAAAGCTGTTATGAAAGATAAGAAAGGGAAAATAGGAATTTTCCAGAGCTTGACTTTGAGTGCCTGGGAGACAACACACAGCCCTGCATGAAGCTGTGACTGTCAGAGTCCAGTACGCAGCAAATGACCATCTGCAGGGATGAGGAAAGAGGCTGTTGTAGAGTGATGCTCCTGTTTACTGTGGACCACAGCACACCATTTAGCATGTCCGTGGCTACATCTTTTTGCCCTGGTACTTCTGCTGAGATCTTGGAAGAGGCTAATTTTCAGTTCCATGAATCTGGGTGTCATGCTTTCTTTCCTCCATGTAAGACTACGTTGGCTGGTTAGCATTTTACTGCAATGAGTTAGAACAGAGACCATATGATCAGTGACACATTTATCACAGACAAACCTCTCAATCTGCTCTTTCGGGTTCTTACAGACCAGGCAGACCCAACAGGAATGCCGTTGTGCAGTGAAGTATTAAAACAAAAAATGGGTTTGCAGTTAGGAATCATAAGGCAAATTTACAGGCACAGAACCCAAAATCCATTTACTGGCCTGTGTGTTCATGACAAAGAACACATTAGACCATGCAGATAGCTTTTTCTTTTTTTGCAATAGGCATCTGATGTTGAGTTAAAAACACTCTCTTTGATTTAGCTTTTTAATTTTCAGCAAGCTCCCATATCTATGATTTAGCACACATGGAACAGACTTGATTTTCAGGAGCTGCTGTTGGACTTGTGCTCCTGTGCTTTTCTGGTTGTTGTTGTTGTTGTGTGGTTCATTTTTTTTTTCTTTTTTTTTTCTCTTTTCTTTCCTTTCCTAGAGAATAAGATGCAGTGAAAAATAGACTCTGCTTATGTGCATCTCATAATGATTTAGGAAGTGAAGGTGGCTTGAGACAAACCACCAGAGTTAAAGATGGCTCAGGACCTAATTCCATTGTGTGCAATATTCGTGTCTATTTAAAGGCATTTGATATAAATTGCTTAATTTAAAAGTGACAACAAAATGTGTTAGACCTCTCTAGATAAATTAAAGTTTTCCAAGAAGGCTTAATTAACGATATACTGCATTAATTAGTTTAAATCTGTTCTCTTTACATTTCCAAAACAACTTATGTATGCCTAGTCTTTTATAAGTTGGGAAGAACAGAAGAGAACAACATTTGCAGGAAACTTAAACAATTACAGGGTCTCCTCTGTGCAAATGACCTCACAGAAGTCTTTTCACACCCTGTTTTTCCCTTTAAAGTTCTGTCTGGTCACCTTAATGGGGAGAACAGTATTGTGTAGCTGCTGCGTTCAGCTCCAGACGGGCCATAGCTCAATGGCCTTGTGTGCCCAGGGAGACTTGTGGGAGATCAGTGGTCACCGAGTGTTCAGGGTGGAAGCAACTAAGCAACTGGGGGCACTGGTTGTGAAGACTGGAAAGGGGGTTGGGATTAGTAGCTCGCACACCCACACCTACACTGCAGATACTTAAGATGAACTGAGTTGAAACCCACTCTCAGGGTGGGCCAGTTTGTTCATACTTCACAGAGAAAAAAAGAAAATTTTCTTCCCTCATGGGGATTCAGTATTGGTTTTATTCCATGTACCAGGAGAAATATATTTTTCTTACCACTCTGGTGAAAAGAGAAAAGGACTTCACTGAGAGGTTCAAATTCACGATTTATTTGGACTTCACTGACAGATCCAATAGCCACTGTTGCAGGTCTGGTGGGTCCAATGGTGAATACACTATTGCAATTTCGAAACAATTCACGAAATACACTACTACAACCTAAAAGTGATCCTGAAAAATAACAACACAAACCACAAGCGCACTAGATTTTAATATCTTAAAAGAGTGCATCAATCACAACCTTAATAGCATGCCATATACCAATCGTATGTTTCTTAACTTTCCCTCTCTCTCAGGTAAGGTCGC
>VXBW01000138.1:50242-67484 GCA_013400375.1 Thinocorus orbignyianus
TGCATAGTAAAAATGCTCAGTCGCTTGAAATCATTCTCAGTGAATAAGAGAAGGTTTCCAACCTGCTCTACTAGATCAGGTGATGCCAAGCTCCAAGTCATTCTGGAGTTACTGACCACTGCTGCTCACTTAGAAACATACTGGTTCCCCAAGATCCCCACCATTGGTGCTGGTGCATCAGAGCTGAAAGGATGCTCCGTCCACATCCCTCTTGATATACCTGACCTGGAGACCCCACGTCATCCAGCTCTAGTGTCTAGGTACAGGAAATTGTACAGTGCCTTGTACACCAGTACAGTGAATTGTTAGAGTGAATCCAGAAGTTGGACAGGAGAATGATCAGAGGGCTGGAAGACCTCTCCTGTGAAGAAAGTCTGAGAGAATTGGGGTTGTTCAGCCTGGAGAAGAGAAGGCTCCAGGGGCAACTTGCTGTGGCCTTTCAAGATATAAGGGGGCTTTAGAAGAAACATGGAGAGAGACCCTCTACTGGATTCTTTAGTGATAGGATAAGGGACAATGGCTTTAAAATGAAAGAAGTAGATTTGCGTTGGACATAAGAAAGAATTTTTTCACTATGAGGGTTGTGAGACACTGGAACAGGTTGCCCAGAGAATTTGTGAATGTCCCATCCCTGGAAGTTTCCAAGGTCAGGTCAGACAAGGCTCTGAGCAACCTGATCTATTGGAAAATGTCCCTGCCCATGGCAAAAGGAGTTGGACTAAACAATCTTTAACAGTCCCTTCTGACCCAAGTCCTTCTATGATTCAGTAATTCTATGGTATCCTGACATGATTTTGCATTACCTTGATGATCTATGAAAAATTAAAAAAATGATGGTATGACAATTTCTCATTATAGAAGATAATACAATTCAGAGAAACAGTTACACTGTTCTGNATTGGGGATTCTTCTCTTACCCAGACACAAAACTGGGGAGTGTTGCCACTGGGCCCAGGTTTTCTGATGTCAGTTTGCACAACAGATACACAATATTTTTGCAGTCTATTGACTTCCTCAGCTGGAGATTACATGAAATAACTACAGTCACACAGAGAACAGTCATACTGAAGTTACCTCAGAAACTTGTCTATTTGATTTTTGANTTATTCAGAAAAGCAGTTGAATATCTCTTTATTGACAAATCTATGCTGAGACTTGTACTTTCACCTCAGGTTACTCTCCAGATTCACCCTTAGTGAAACCACACAGGGCTCCCATGTTAAATATTTAACAAGACACTTTGAAATAATGGCTCTGGGTATGTCCCCTTCACAGCTAAGCTCCAGCTGTTTCTTGACTGGTAAATGAATGTAAACAAATACAGTGAAACTTCAGCATTATAGAACAGATGTATACATATAATTTATCTCTGAGTTTTACACTTCCTTTTAGATTGCTCATTGCTCAGATGGTGGAAGAATTTGCCTTGTTCAGCCCCCAAATTGGGGATTCTTCTCTTACCCAGACACAAAACTGGGGAGTGTTGCCACTGGGCCCAGGTTTTCTGATGTCAGTTTGCACAACAGATACACAATATTTTTGCAGTCTATTGACTTCCTCAGCTGGAGATTACATGAAATAACTACAGTCACACAGAGAACAGTCATACTGAAGTTACCTCAGAAACTTGTCTATTTGATTTTTGAGCCTATGACACCTCTCATCATTAGCAATGCCCTGTGGCTGTGCGTTTCAGACCTGAATCACTCCACAGCTGCAAATTGTTTCTTTTTTATTCTGCTTTAAAATGATTTGATGTTCCTTTATTTGTGTTTGCAACACAAGGCACGCACAGTACATAAAGTTGCTTTACTCTTTTTATAAATGTCAGGAACGCCTACCATTTATTGCTTCAGTCAGTTCTCTTACAGGTTGAAGCAACCTAATAAATTTAACTTCTTTTATTTGTTTTGGCTTGTTTATTTTCCACATACTGCTAAAAATTCTTGCAATCCTGTCATGTTCTCTTTATAGCTCTACTATAACCTTCCTAAGACTTTGGGACAAGGACTGCATACAGTACCTAAAATAGCACCACAGATTTATGGAGCTGTCTGATAATGTGTTCTGTTGGTTTTTTTGTTCCTTTCTAAGAATGGGTAGTGTCTGGTTAACCATTTTTGGCTACTGCAAGGCAGACAACCACCAGGCAGAGAACAGTTGCGCTCAGTCCTGACATCTCTGCTGACAACACTTTGTTAAGCAATTGTATGTGTATAGCTATAATTATTTTACAATAAAGACATTGCTTTTCATTTAATGAAAATGAAATTTATCTACTACTTAGCCTGCATCAGATGACCCTCCTGTAACTTTTTTAACAAATAATATTAATTTAATAACTAATATGAAACTTTTTGCTGTCCAGCATAACTTGGCATCAGTACTGAACCTAATGTTCATTTTCATTCCAGTTTGGAATGGAAGTTTGAAGAGGAGCAATCCCTAAAAAGTGGCTCCATGATTATACTTGACAATTGGGACTGCCAGCGTCAGTCATGACCATGAACTCTGGAGTCACCCCTTTAACATTCCTGAAGGTCAAGGACAGGATTTTTAAATACTGAGAAACCTGCAGAAGCAGAGGGTCTTTCCGCTGTGCAGTGCAGAGTCTGATATCCTGGGCAGTTCTCCTGCCAGAAGGAACGGCTGTCGTGCCTGCCCTGGAACTGTTGCAGCATTTGGGCTGCACTGGAGCTGCCTGGGAGCTGTAGGCTGAAAGGCTGGTGGCATCAGTCTGGGCTCCTGGCCATGCATCTGTGGAGTTAAGGAGGAGAGATTTAAGCTTGACAAAGGCTGGCTTTGCAAGGGTTTGCTTTTCATTTCTTGAGTCTGCGCTATCTATATTCACCACTGAAATTGTGGAAGAAAATTAAAAAGTAGTTTGGGAATCCTAAAATATGCGAGCAACAAGAAAAATCTGCAGGTGTTTCCCTTATCAGATGCAATGCATTGTTTCGTTGGAGTGAACTAAATTTTTTTCCCCCTTTTCAACAAGGTTATGAAGAATGACTAAACTTCATTCTCCCATTCATTGGCATGGTCAGAGTGGCTTTACTGAGTTTTCTGTGCTCCTGCTATTGCTCTGCCAGTCCCAGGACAGTAGGTGATTGTTGTGACCAGCCGTGACTCCAGACACACCACACGGGAGAAAAATTGATGATGCTCTATCTGTCTGGGAGAGTTCAGATGACATTTTTCTTGACATGTTTTTAAGAGGAAATTACAGAGTCATACTTTTCTGACTTGCTGTTTTGCCTTATTTTGATATTATTTTCTTGTAATTGATTAATGGTGGAAATGTTACTTCTCTTACTTCTGTTTTTGTTTTCTTCTTTTTTTCCTTCTAAACAGATATCAAGGCATCAATACTTATAGTGAGGAATAAAGCGATGGAAATTAGCTTAAGTTGATATTTGAACTATAATAAATATTGAAGAACATTGCCATGGCCTGAAATGTCATGTGATATGGGGAAAATTTGTATTTTGTGACTGCTTAGGCCAAACCCAACAATTTAAATTTTTATCCATTTTAATTCTATTGTTGAGCTCAAAGACTTCATTTTTCTTCAGTCTTATGTTAAACTTTTCTTTTACTTGAAGATATTGAACTGTATGCCAGCATGATGTATTTAAAGTTAACAAAAGATATTATGATACAGGAATACATGGTATTTCTGTCATGTACCATAGAATATTATTAACATTAAGGACTTTATCGTCTTCATTTTTATGATTTATTCTCACATTAATATATAATCCTTATTTTTCATTTTATATTGCTTCCCAATTTGCATGAGAGCGCTAAGTCATGAAGTACTCAACTTTTTACCCTTTTAGATTATTTTAAAGCTTTAACCTTTGTGATTTTAAGTTGAAATTCACTTCCCTATACTTACCTGATGGGAAAAGAAAACACATTTCATTTTGGACCTACAGGGGTTGATTTTTCATATGCATTGTCTTAATAATTATTTTTTTTTTCACTGTGAATATGAGTTAATTGCAAGAACATCAGTAATGTAACTCTCTGCTTTCCTGATTTTAGCATGTTGTTCCTATTGCCCCCACCAAGGATTTTGTTTAGGCAACTATTGACAGATAATTTCATAAACACATAGGCAACGACTCACTGATGCGTGAACCTGTGTCTGGTTTTACCTGCCAGTCTTTGGACTTTATAATTTGAATTTATTACCTTGAAAAAATTTATCTGTCACTGACTATTGACATTTGTTGGCAAAGGAGACCTTTGTAAAGGCACTAGTAGAGTTACACATCTATTTTAAAAGCACAGCTATCAAAGTAAATTGAATGCTCTCTAGCCATCTTCTACTTTTACAAGGTAATTTTTACCTTCCAATAGCCTCTTTGGCCTCAGCGATGTCTTTTCCTGAAGTCTTTACTTAGCAAAGTGGTTCAGTCAATATCTGAGAAATTAATTGTTGAGCTGAACCAAACCCCAAATGATGGGAACTGCTGTAAATAAAAGCAGTATATTTGGGAACTCATCCCTCTTAAAACTAAACAACAACAAAAAGTGCAAGATCTCCCTCCTGTAAAGCAGAAAACTGGGTGCAGAGTCTGGCTGGTGTGATTACTTCCTAGACGGTTGCTCAGGGTGGATGGTGAGGAGCTTGCTGGGGCTGTGGAGGCTGCTGTGAGAGCTGAACAGCTCTCATGCAGTAGAGGGATTAGGACGAGCAAGATGAACCTGCTGTCCTGGGCAGGGTATAAGAGTATCCAGGACCCCCAAGACAAATGCTGGTAGCTCACAGATGAGGGAGTTTGTAGCAGTGATGAATATAAGAACATCAGGCACCCCCACCACTCCTTTGGGTAGCGCGCATCCATTGCTGATTGTCTTATCAATGACCGAGCAGAGGAAGAGGAGAATAATCTTAACCACTCTTCCAAAGGAGAAAATAAAAAGTTAGACCTACTAAACCTCCTGTAATATTTAAGTTCAAAATGCTGTTTGATGTCCTCAGAAGAGTGAGGATCACCTGAGGTATGGTGTAAAGTTCAAAGTGACAAGACAGCAGCCCTAATATGCAGTTATCCAGTGAGAGGGTGGGTTTGTTTTCTGATACGAGAGGAGCTGAGATGGAGCACTGGGGAGAAATGAGTTCA
Source organism: Thinocorus orbignyianus (assembly GCA_013400375.1). Classification (NCBI taxonomy): domain Eukaryota; kingdom Metazoa; phylum Chordata; class Aves; order Ciconiiformes; family Thinocoridae; genus Thinocorus; species Thinocorus orbignyianus. The sequence goes on from VXBW01000138.1 coordinate 55,378, forward strand.
CAGATGAGGCTTATGGAGCTATTTTGCTGCAGCACTCCTTGTGCTAGAAGGNCTCAGGTTATGATGTGGAAAGAATTCTTACATTCACTGAACACTGTTCAGAAAGGCAGTTTTATCTTTTTCCACATGCAGTTGTTCCCTTTTGTAAAAGGAAGCTACATAAAATGAAGCAAACTGTGAAAACCGAAACACAAAATTCCAAAAGAAGTCACCTAGATGTAGTCCGAAGGCTAAATAAACCCAACAGTGCCTTAAAATCTCCACTGGGACCCTTGTGCTAAAAAGCAATAGTGATCTGAGCGTGACACAAATGGTATGGAATAAGGGGTGGAATGTCCTGGTTCGAGGTAAAACAAAACCGATTTTCTGTTCTGTAATGTTACTTTTCAGCTAAGCCTCTTCTAACTAAAATCTCTGAAATTAACATCCTATTAGGCAGAACCTNAGGAAAAGTCTCGTATTTTGAATCCCATCCTGTAGTAGATGACACATTCGAGGTCTGAAGAAGCTCCTGGAGCAGAGAGGGTTATTTTAAAACAAGAAGCAGAGGATGACAGTGAGAATCTATAATCACAGGGATTGGTGACATCAGGGAAAACTGCAGGGTGACTTCATGTTGGGAGTAAAGCCAGCAGACTTGCTGAGATTAAAAAACAAACAAACAAACAAACAAACAAACAAACAAGAAAACAAACAAACAAACAAACAAGAAAACAAACAAACAAACAAANAGCTAAGCCTCTTCTAACTAAAATCTCTGAAATTAACATCCTATTAGGCAGAACCTTTTTGCTCTTAGAGTGATGAGACCTATTCTTACACTTAATACCAAGGGATGGTGCACAGAGAGGCTCCTGCTTATACTTACTGCTGTAACAACCAAGGCCAGCTGACTTTGTTATTTGCCCCGTTGGAGGGGTGAAAGCAGAAAAGTATAGAGGGGGGACAGCTGGGGGGAGGAGCAGGNAGACAGGGCAGGTAACCCCAAACTGACCGACAGGGTTTTCCGTCTTGTCTGCCCCATGCTCAGTGTAAAACCTGGGGGATCAAAGGGTCAATCTCTTCCTGCGATAGCTGGGGTCTGAGGTGAATTCTGCCTTTGGCCCCGCTCCTTGCATTCCTGAATCCAGATCTGGAATTCAGTTCCCATCCATCCCTGAGTCCAGTCTGGGACTTCCCCAATGCCTGCCAGTGATGTGATCATCATCCTGGGAGCTTGATCTGGTTTTGCATATATTGTATATATTTCACTATTTTCTTTTTATTATTATTATTTCATTAAAGTAGTTTAGATTTTTCTAAACTCGTAAGTCTCTTTCTGTCTTTTCCTCCTCCTACTTCCTGGAGAGGCCAGGGAGAGCATCTGGTCTTCATTTCAGTGGCCAGTCCAGCCCAAATAAGGACATACAGTTCTGCTGCATTTAAAAACCAAACACTAACATTAAAAAGCATAAAATGCTTAAAGGATGAATGGGAAATTCATGCAGATGATAAGCTTGGCTTTAAAGAAATGTTTTTTCCACAAAAGTATGGCCAAAGGGAAATAGGATATTTATATGCTTAAAAAAAAATTGACGGAGCACCTGGAAACACAGACATGGGTGAGATTCCCTGGAGTTACACTTTGTAGCAGAGACACATTCTGGAATAGGAAAGATTCCTGTGTATACTAATTTGCAAACTCTATAATTTTAGGAAAGGAAGGTTTTGTTGGGAATTCTTTGCTCATAATCTAAAGGCCATATTTTCACTGAGTATAATTCTCTATAACCAGGGACGAAGGCAGCTCTGCATTTGAAGCAGAGGACACACACTGGACACAGGTCACAGGTCATGACTTTCAAGCCAATTTTTTTTCTACAAATTTGTCTCATTTTGCACTGCATGGCTCCAAAGCACAGAAATATTTAACGAAGAAATCCATATAAGCCTCTCAGTTAATTTAATGTGTCCTATTTAGGTTTTTTGTCAATTTCATTTAGGAGATGGCTTTATTCCCAAGGCCTGGGAGAGTTAATGAGGTATTGGTTGAGCTGTTATGTTTGGGAGAAGAGGGTGAAAGGATAAGAAGCAAGGAAATACTTTTATTAATCTGGCCATTTTGATAGAAAATAGTAGACATAGTTATTTTGTGTGGGGAAAAAAGATCATAATCCAGCTGGAAAAAAAATTTGTATCCAAGTTATTTTAAAAATTCAGGTGTAAAACTGAATTACAGTTGCTGCTCACTCTCCCAGATGACCCTGAGTAAAAGATTCACCCCATATGCTGGAAGACTAGTCTTGATTGCTATGTTTGGAGAAAAGACCAACCATGCTCAATTTATAATCACCGAGTTAGAAGGTATTCTAATAGTTGATCACAATCTGTCTTCATAGCAACATCTCCACAGGGCACCCTATACAGAAATAAAGAGATAGAACAGTCTGAGAATTCATCTATCTGAATGGTATCCCAACAAGGAAGGATGTCAATCCTTGTTTCAAGGAGATATTTTTAGTGCGAAAAGCCCTCTGAATAAAATATTAAGACCCATTTCTAAAGATGTATCCAATGATACAACATTTCTCTAGGATCCTTGTGAAGAAGAGCTGAATCTTATCCTGTCTGGATGGGAACTGGATCCCTCTACCAGCAAACAGAGCAAGCGTTGCTGCGGAGGGGAAGCAATGTCTCCTCCTGTGGCTAATCTACCCTTGAAGGGCTTTGTTTCCTCAAGTGCTCTTTGTGTAAGAGCAGACACATAGAGTCAGACCATCAAGTTCTGCACATATCTCACAGCAGGTGCAGAGGGACAATGTCAGTATGGGGAAATGACAGTCATGAAGATTTTTAGAGCCAAAAAATGGTACCTTTGCAATCATCAGCCTTCAGTGGATTTCTCTTCTTTGAACTGGTTCAGCGATTTCCAAATTCACTGAGAAGCATCCATTTCCAATGATGTCTTCAAATGTTATTGCACTGTAAGCGGCGGGAAAGGCAGTAGGACTGCAGTGATGGATTGGTAACGGGCAGTAGAGAGCAGGCATACGATACTCTGCTCTGACAGAATGGGATGTTTTACCCTCACTAGATTCCTTTACTGCTGCTCCAAAATGGCTCAAGCTACTGGATGTGCTGTTCTGTGCCATCTGAGCATTTAATCTTCTTAACTATAAGCAAGCATAGGGATAAAGCAATTGATACACTGCAAAACCATTCCATAAACATTACGAGCCTTTTGAGAGTCAGCTACATGTGCGTCACATTTTGGTGCAATATTTCAAACAAATGTTTCTATAGATGGCGAAAAGAGAAAGCCAGTCATTCTAGTAATAGACATGAAAACAACACACATTAAAATATCAAATGCTCTTGCATAATAAAACTATATCCGGGATTTTCAATCACAGGAGCACTAATTCAGACTTTACAATTTTCCCATATTGCAGTCTGTCAAGTTCAGTGGTTTTATGCATATTAATATGCTGGGGCTATAAACAATTTTTAAAGTTTTCAAGTTTGTGTGAATTTGTATGTATTATTTTTGCCTTGACAGACCTCTCACATTTTCGTTTTATGGTAACAAAAACATAGGTCTTCCTGTTAATCTTCCATCTGTTAGCTGTATTAAAAATAATTTATAATTTAATCATTATAATCAGATCAATTTATTGCAAATATATCACATTTTATTTTCTTTTTACTCTACAGTTAAATCACTTTGAAAATTGTTTTTCCTTCACTCAACTTCAGTGCTCAAATCTACCCTTTTTATTTGACTTCAAATGTTGGTGCCAAATAAAATTAAGAGTTTAAAGCATGAGTTTGTACCTTGAGATGGGGAGGTTGTAAAATTTTTGAACTCATCACAAGCCTGGAGATAAAAGGGAGAAGTACGTGAACAGGAACTGCAATAGCTGAAGTGTGGTCAGAAATTTCCAAGTGAATTAACTAGATGTAAATGTTTTATCTCTTCTTTTCACTACATATGTAAATGAAGACAAAGAAAAATAATACGATTCCTGTCTATAGGCACATGTAGTAAATCTATTCTAGAGAGAAAGAAAAGTGATATAAGCTGTGAAAATACTGTGATTGTTTAATTATTTACAATTCAAAATATTTTTTAAAGATGTCCTCTAAGCACCTTCACTGTCAATTTCAATGATGCTGGAATAAAAGCTTTAATATACAAGCATAGTGAAGGCACAGATTCTAGAGTGGGTTACCACACGATAAATTTCTCTGTGGTGCCTGTATATAAAATGTGGAAATTAGTCACCTGGTGGTGGTTAAACAAATGCTATCTAATGCAGAAAAATCTATTCTCTTCTACAGTAGTTAAGAGATTATATCTTTTAAAATGAATGTTTAAGCTTTTTTTTGAGAAGGAGGTTCAAATTATTATTTTGAGAAAAATAAACATCAAAATAGTGCTATGGATTAGACCTGTCTAGAGCAGCATATCAGCCTCTAATAAGCCCTAATGAAAATGAAGATCATCGTGAACGAGCCAATGAAGACAAAACCAAACAAAAAAACAAACAACCCCCTCCCAAACAAACAAGCTGAAGGCAATTATATATCTGCAGCATATATATACATATATACATACATATACATATATATATACAAATATGAACACCCTGCATACTTTTGAACTGCAAAATTTAACTGAAGTACTAAAAAGAATAAACATGGACAAACAGCTGATTTATTGGTTTGACAGGGATAAAATGAGGTCTAGATTTCTCCTGTATTAGAAAAAGAGAATCAAACTTCCCTCAACTAAAAAATTAAGAATGTAATAGTAATGTTTTTCAGTCTCTTTGAAACTTACTTCTCTTCATATTAAGCTTTATTTTAATGAGGAAAGTCTCAAAGCCAAAAATTTTCTCTGTCTTTCCCACTTACGTTATCTGCTAGAGTAAAAGAAAGTAGTGTTTCAAGTAAAGTTTGTTTCCCAGATGGCTGCCCACAACTAAAAATATCTAGAAACAGCAGTCTCCTGACTCAGCATTACTTTGGTTAGCAGCTTGGAAGGATGAAGAATGTTCAAGTAGAGCCCAAATTTAGTCAGAAAAACATTTTAATGTTTTTAATGGGATTTTTTTTTGTTATTTTCTTATTTTGTATATGTCTGTAATTAGGAAGGAAAAAAATATCTAAATCTGGTTTTAGATTTTAAATGAAGACAGATTTTCTAAATTCTACTGGAGTTCTATTATGTATTTGCAAAAAGACAGAATAAGCCAATGATGGCAAAAAGAAAAGGATTAAAACTTAACAAAAGGTCAGGTTTCAAGACATCTGCAGGTATGACAACTGTAAGCAATCAAATTGATTTATTTGAATTTATAAGTTTTAATCTTTAATCATTTAAAGCCCCTTAAATCAGCTTGCATTGTATTGTGTTTATATTTCTGATACCGTCATGTTTATGTTTAAGTGGCTTTCTCAAAACAAATACATAATGAAGCACACAACTAGATTTTGAGATATTCATAAACACCAGAATCCTATGAATCTGGCACTAGTTCAGAAAACTGCTAATGTCATCCCTAGTTAAATCCTAGTTCATTCATCTTGGTCCCTTCTCCCCTGCCAGGACGACCATTTTTTTCCTACGTGACATGTCAGAGGATCTTCTAAGATCAGAGAGTGGGATTCTGGTGTATTTAAAATGAATAATCTGTAATTAAAGTGCGAAGGGAAATGGGAAGCCAATAAAAAGTGGACTAATCAGCCTTAACAGAATTTGAAATTACTAACACTGAAATTCAGTGCAGACAATTTTAGTCCAGGTGCCTGCACAGTCTTTGGTTTTAACCTAAAGAAATGTTCAGATTTTAAATTAACAGAACACCTCCTCTATCGTTGCCCAGCTTCATTCAAATCATACTCATATGGAGGTAAAAATGAGATTAATATTAAAGTTCTCAAGGTCTGAGTGAGAGGTATTCTTTAGCCCATAAAGTCTGCCACCTTCTCTTTCTTTTAGAAGAAAAGTTAAACGTAACTTGATATTTCATTTGGTTTCAAGCAAAAATATTTATGTGACCCTGTTGAGTGATATTTATATTTATGATAATTGTTAGCATGATATATAGTTAATGAACCTTTTTTTTTTTTGATGGCCACATTATACTCACAGAGAGGTATAGATTACTTCTCTGGACTTCAATGGGATTGTGAGCTCAGGGCAGGTGAGGGCATTAATCACCTCAGGGCTCTGAAAAAGTGCTGTGCTACTTCCTCTCCAATTCTGGACCCATAATCACAAGCCTATGTGAACTTCTATGGGCAGGTTTCTTGTATATGCTCTCAATTTTCATTTTACTCTACCCATTGGATGTGTGACCAGCTTTTCAAAAGGACAGTGTGCAGTACCTCTGAAAATTGTATGATAAGTTATTAGAAAGCATAATCAAGTACTAAATCAGTGGTACCATGACCTTATATGAGTACATAGAAAATATACAGTCTGTTTTCTAGACTCTAATTAGTGTAGATTTCTAAGCAATGCATTACATGTAACCAAACTGTATTCATAAAACCCTTGCACACCTTTACTCCCTCAATGGGTGCTTTATTTGCATTCCATAACAGCCTAGGTCATAATTAACATCAAAAGAAAAGCTGGCAAGTAAAACCCCAAACATAACCCAATGTGTAAAGACATGGAATATTAGGTAGCTCAAAACTAATTTTCAGTAGGTCCACCTGAGATCCAGTTAGAGAAGTGACACTAGTTTAAATCATCAAGAGATGCATATTTGCTGAAAAAAGGAAGAGTGACAATTTTGTGCAGTTGTTTTTTACAATAGTTGCAATCAAAGAAGTTTTCAATAGCTTAAGATATGATCCAAAGCCTCAGTTGCTCTGGACAGGGACACATACCACCTCATCGAGTTCAGAAATTCAATTGCTCTGCCAATAGCTAGGTCTGAAGTTACCCAAAGAACTAACACCTGGGTTTTAATTGCTGTCTGCCATTTGGGCTGTGAAGATTCAGCTCCCCCACAATATCAGGACTGGGCAGCTACAGCTAAGCCAGATTCACAAGGCTGAAGTGTACAGGCTTGCTGTTGAAGTCCCAGCTACAGAGATCTAGTTCTTTTGTAAATCGAGACCTGTCAATGAAACACACTATTTAAGTACTTACTACTGCTATAAAGGTCTAATAAATGTAATGATGGAGTAGGTGTTACAGCATGGCCCTCACCACTGTCCAAGAGCTGCACACAAAGGCAAAGGACTCTGAATATTTATTTGAACTGGAATCGGACTGATATCAACACTGTGCTGTATTCACAGGCAGAATGTAAAACTTCCCCAAACTGGTATTTTGGATGCCACTTCTAGACTTCAGTAGCATTCAAATGTTACTAGCTCTGTTTCCAAGAAGAGACAGTTGAAAAACTCTTTTCTGTGATAGCTTTGGCTTTTTCTGAATGTCAGCTGCTGGCCACTGTGCTGTTGAAACCTGGACATCCCCGCTCAGCCTGAGTCCTGCTGCAGGAGGGAGAGCTGCTGTTGGAGCCAGAGCCTTCCCCATGGAGAGCCCAACACCCTGACAAACCACACCAGAAGGTCCAGACAGCATGAAGCATCCCCAAGACAGCCTTCATTAAACTACGTACACAGCAATTCCAGGGTTATACTTGAGGCAGGCACCCAAAACATCCCACAAGTCAGGTTACAACACTGCAGAGAGCACACAAGGTCGCTCCAAAAAACCAGTTCACTGCTTGTGTTATGTTGCAAATGCTCTGAGTGGAGATCCACATGGGTTAGAAGACAATTAAAGGAGCAGGTTGGGCACACAAAGCGACTAGGACAGCACAGATCAGACATGGAGACCTGATTCCATCTGTTTGCTCTTCTGGTTGTGTGAAGGGCAGGTGAGGCCACCAGCATCAGTCATGGACAACAACCCTGGGCCACCTCGACCAGCATGAACATCGTGACATGAGAGCTGGAGAGAGCCAGCTTGTCCAGCTGAAAGCCATTGGCTGGATGTGCCAGGGCTTTACACCTACAGCAAGACCGTTTCAGGCCCATATGGCAGTGCACAGGGCGTCAGTCACTCTAATCCCAACGCTGACGGTCCCCATGGGGTGGTGATGTACAGCGCTACTGCACCACGCATATTGTTGCAATACACAAGCCAATGTTCCCCAGCCGTAGTATTGATTTTTGTCACTGAGAATTAATATTTTTGGGGAAGAGAAAACAAAACAATGCATGACTTCTGTGCACAGCCCACACAAACTCTTACAATGACAGTAGGAGCAGGTGAAATTTCTGACTCGCTGACGGGTGTTTGCAGATGTGAGTGTGGTGAGGTTCCGTTGTGCTTGTAGCATTTCTATTAGGGTGGTGGTGGGAGGGGAGGAAATGATATCCAGCTCTCCAATGACAAATTGTTCTGATTACTGAAGATGTCACTATTATTGAAGGTTTTAAGCAGGACAAGTTCTGCACAAGCTGAAATAATCCCATCTTTTAAATTTAATTTTTTTTTTTTTTTCTTCACGAATGAATTCTCTTCCTGAGATAAACAATCTGGTGGTGTCAAAGGCATTTCTCCGAAAGAGAACAAGTGTGAGGAAGTACCTCTGGTCTATCTTTTTCCCTTGAGAAAAATAGGGCAGCAAGATACACCAGCATTCTCAATCACTTCTTTTATTTGAAGGTACCGTTACCAGGTGAATCTGAAGATGTACTTTTATTTGCAATAGGTTTCAAAGCTGATTCTAGCCTGTATTTGGTATCACATTCAAAAGTCACTTCTATGCTGTTTTGTACAGTTATCTATGTTTGCTTTATTCCCGGAGCAAAATTGTCTCATTCATCTCTAGAAGAAAGGCTTCTGTGACAATTCTGTATTCACAGAGGATATTGAGATTTTAAACACATTTAGTTCAAAGATTGATGCTGTGCTGAAGTTGTGAGGAATCCTACACCTCAGAGTGCATTTTGGAGAATACTCTGCTCCAGTTTCCCAGAGTCATACCTTGTTCTGGCAGCCCCAGTTTTCCCATCAGTCATGGACAGACCGTGAAGCAAAAACGCCAGCTGTGAGCTGAGAAGGTGACACAGATGCCACACCACTGAGAACAGCAGTACTGGGTGTCCAGGCATCTGATGCATGGATTGAAACTTAAATCCCCACACTGGTGAATCAGGCTTTCCCTGTAATGTGGACTCTGAGCAAGCCAAAAATGACAAGCTATCAAGAAAATGCTGAGGGCATCAGCAGATGAGGTAGTCTTGAACACATTTGTGTTGAGCACTTTCAGGGATGCTAAAACTCACAAGGAAGTTTGAAAGTCAAAGGCTGAAGTTAGCCTGGAGCCTGATGTCTTCCTAAAACAGAGCAGGTTAAACCACCTCATCCAATGCAGAGAGGAACAGTGGCAGTGGAAGCACCCTGCCTGTTCCTGAGTGGTATTTCACCATACAATCCACCACACACTTATTGGATTAGATCTTGCTTCATGAAGTTTTTTTCCCCTCAGTATATTTTAATTTTCGAAAGCACACAAAATTTCCATACCGTTCTCCCAGAAAAAGTGGCAGAAATAGCAGTTGTGCACTACACCATTCTGTTCCCAACATTCCTGGGCTGAATCTGCCTGAAGTCACTGACTACATCCCTTTCTTATCCAAAGATTTTTTCATGATGGTGTCTCTCTGGTTAGTTTTCAGTGTAAGAAAATATGAGCAGAGCTCTCTTATGGCTTCTTTGGTTACATCTCTTTTCCTTATTCCCCTTGGGACAAAAATGAGAAAGCCATTTCTCATAGATGTGTTCAAATTGACCTTTTTCACCCTCCATCTTCTGCTCCTTCTGATTTATGTCATATTTTCATCAAAGACAGCATGCCATTTGCAGATGGGCAGTTTCTTCCCTGCTGTCCATCAGAAAATTGTCTTCTGGGGAGAGAAGTCGACTTGAGAGTCATGCCCTTTGCCTTACGTGGGTATATGCCTCATAAGAGGCATGTCTCATTCTTGTGCAATGCTTTGTTTTGGGCAAACTGGGTGGCTTTCCTCGTTTTGGTGATTCGTGGTATTTACTGCATGTTCCATTCTCCAGCCTGGCAGTTCTTCGAGAGACATAAAAGATTAAGTTATACGGTCAAAATCTTATGGGATATTATGGAACTCCATATTCCAACTATTTATTTTGCTAGAATAATAAAATATCAGCTTTGTACAGGAGAAGATAATAAGATATCAGGGTCATCTATATGACATGAAATGGAATTAGAGATTGCATCACCAGTGCTGCAGGACATCCTAGCTCTCATACAACACTTTCAAAAGCTTTCCTGATGCAAAATTGAGTTCTGATTAAACTGAAGAAATATTTGAAATTATCTAAAATTATGCTATAGTTAAAATTCATATATGTCACTACTACAAGCTGAAGTCTCGGCAGTTTCTTTTTAGCTGAATTTTGTATGAATTTAATGTCTTCTATCATGTACAAAACACAGTTATGACTCATGTTTCTTATGTCTGTCATGAATGTCAAATAAATCCAGTTTTTGTTTCTCTGACACAGATCTGTTCATGATGTAGTATCACACTACTAGTACCCTGCAGAAAAAGGGGGGAAAAAAAATCAAGTTGATTATTAGTATGTCTTTTTGCTGCTTAAGAAAGTATTTTTTTTTAACTTTTTTTTTTTTTTACACTACTCGAAATTGAGTATAAACAATGAAATAAATTTATGTCTATAAAAGTTAAGGAGATAACTGCTTAATGATGACATTAACAGTTTTCAGTCAATTTACCATCCATGATGGTTTAGATAGTAGCACAAAACATAGTATGAATGTGATGTCCCTTACAGCAGACAATATAAACTTTATGCACCACAAACTGCTCAAAGATAGTGGATGAACTAGGGCCAGGCAAAAATGTACAGAATATTTAATGAGTACAGACTTTCCTAGAAAGTTTTTTTTTTTTTTNGTTGTTAAGAATTTAACTCGAAGAGAGGTAAGTAGAGAGCACCAGACACTGGAGGGCTTTTCAGGACTAAGGTTGTGTCAAAGTGGCTGAGTGAACCCAGCAGAGAACAGACAGAAACCACTGATGGACCACTGCACTAGGCAATAGCAGCTTTGGGGTCCAGTCATTTCTTGGATTTTGTGTAACAATCTCAGAGTTCCCCTGTTATGNTCTGACACAGATCTGTTCATGATGTAGTATCACACTACTAGTACCCTGCAGAAAAAGGGGGGAAAAAAAATCAAGTTGATTATTAGTATGTCTTTTTGCTGCTTAAGAAAGTATTTTTTTTTAACTTTTTTTTTTTTTTACACTACTCGAAATTGAGTATAAACAATGAAATAAATTTATGTCTATAAAAGTTAAGGAGATAACTGCTTAATGATGACATTAACAGTTTTCAGTCAATTTACCATCCATGATGGTTTAGATAGTAGCACAAAACATAGTATGAATGTGATGTCCCTTACAGCAGACAATATAAACTTTATGCACCACAAACTGCTCAAAGATAGTGGATGAACTAGGGCCAGGCAAAAATGTACAGAATATTTAATGAGTACAGACTTTCCTAGAAAGTTTTTTTTTTTTTTTTAAGTATGTTACAAAATATATCTGCTCTGTGATATAATTTTGCTCTGCCTTAGTAATAATTTCAAGAGAGTTTAAGTCTCTCTCTAGACAAAATCAAATTGCTGCCATACTCACCCATGTTCTGTGCCCGAGAAACACCGACCTACCTCACCCTGCCAATGTCCGAGGGTTTCTGATGGGAGAAAAGAGAGGGTATGGGGTTGCAGCAGGTGAGGTGCAGAGCTGGCAGAGAGATGATGTTCTCTATTAATGGCACCAGATGAAAGAATGGAAAGAGTTTTCAGGCACAATAAAAATAGTTGCGTAATTTATTTATTTATTTATTTATTTATTTATTTATAAATGTTGTTAAGAATTTAACTCGAAGCGAGGTAAGTAGAGAGCACCAGACACTGGAGGGCTTTTCAGGACTAAGGTTGTGTCAAAGTGGCTGAGTGAACCCAGCAGAGAACAGACAGAAACCACTGATGGACCACTGCACTAGGCAATAGCAGCTTTGGGGT
>VXBW01000138.1:67560-80748 GCA_013400375.1 Thinocorus orbignyianus
TTTAATTCTCTGCCCTTTTTGTATTTGCCATCTTCTGAACCCCTATTTCTCCAAATTATAAGTGTTTGTGAGAAATCTTCCACAAAACACTGTGTTAAAAATTTCTTAGATGTGAATGCTGTCCATGAAAAGAGAGAAATGTCCCCTAGGCTTTTTTCTCATGATTCTTTACTCTTAGCACAACCTTGTCTGCAAGTTAGACCCTTTCATAGAGAAATTCTCGAGAAAGATATGTAAGAAATCCTGAAGAAAGAAGAGATTGATGCTGGTAGAAGGGTTTGACCTCATCATTGTTTGATAAACAGGACAGATCTGATTCAAGTGTCTGGGTGGTTTTGAGGAGGGTGACTTGGGACTGATTCAGTGTGAGGGGCACAAATCTGTTCTACTTGTAACACTGCATGTTTAGCGTGTAACACTGTTCTTCAAAATTATGTGATTTGTAGGTATGCAAATCGACTTATATCAGCTCTCCATCACATTGCTAGTTGGCCAACTCAATCAGCTTTTTCGTGGGATGCATTTTTACAGACTGTCATGATTACCATTTTACTGTGAGTCTGATTCACAGGTAATCAGCCGTTTCTATACAGAATTCCTCTCGAAACACAGGAGAAAAGAATTTCACAGCAACAAAAGAAAATTTCTGTAGAAACTGTAAGTCTTCAACTCCTCACTTACACACTCCAAATGCTGATTATGCTTCATAGTGTAAAGTCATGTTTTTTTCATTTTTTTCCTTTAGCTGTGCTTGTGTGTTGCAGAGGGGAGTATTTTCAGATGTCCCGTGGTTAAACACAGAACATTGCAGAGATTTCTTTTCGGAGTACTTGCCACTAATTCCATCAAAATTTGCAAACTTTTTATTGCAACATACTTGTGACAAGTATGGAAGTTCAAAAGCAAACAGTAGAAATTTATGGAGGCTGTGATTTTCAGTTCTACCTATCTTGACTCAAACCAAGATTTAATCTAGAGCAGAGAACTGATAGCTGCCCAGAATGCAAGCCTTTCAAACAATGTGTTCTATTGTTACTCACAATATCTCTTAACTTGTTAGCTGAGCCATATGCAGCCTCTCAAAAAATGTGAAGTCAAGCTACAGATTTCACTCTCAAGTCCTAGCTGGAGGCATGAGATGGAATAAGCCACCAAATCCACAGTAAAATAGTACTCCTTCACAAAGGAAGTCTTCTCCAAAGCCCCATTTAACTGGTCACATGCAGGTTTTTTTTTTTTTTTTTTTTTTTTTTTAAATAAATCTGTTTTAGTTGGATAAGGTCTGTGTAAGATTTAAAATTGCAAAGCATATCTGATTCATATGATGCATTATTCAGCAAAATACTCCTACAAAATGTTTGAAAGTAGCACTTTCAAATAGCCTGAGGGATAAACTCAATGTTAATTGCAATTAGTAGTGTCTTTTGACTGCAAATACTTGAACAGCTGAGAAGACAGTAAGCATAAGATGTTCACGAAACCAGCTATTGTAATTCTAGATTTCATAACTGCACCAGCTGCTGGGAATCCCAGAATTTCCTCCAACACAGAGCAGCGCTTTCAGAAAGCAGGCCGTTTGGCCCAGACACTCACAGCTTTATAACTGGTGGCCTAAGTGTATATTTGTAATTACACAAATGTATTTTTTCTGCCTCTATTGATTTTGGTTTTCATGTGCAAAGTAATGTTTAAGCTTTGTTGACTCAGATGACCAGCTTACAGTTTCCTGAAGTGAGTTTAGCCTGCATTTCTTCCATACTCACATTTCCTCCACAGATGCTGAAGCTAAGCAGATCTCAGAAAAATGCCATATGCCTTTAACTCAGAGGAGTTAAAATATTAATAAACCACTTTTCAGCTTAAACTGGCAGTCTGTTTGAGAAATGAGAAAAAAAAAGAGAGACTGAAATTGAATGTACTGCATCTCGTTGCCCACCATACCATTCTTGCAAAGAATTATTTCCCAGTTTCTGGGATATTCTGGGAAATGACCCACTCACACAGACCCCAGACCCATGAATTCATGGGACTTTTTGTGGTTTCTGCAGTTCACCTCAGGTGTCACACCCCAAGCCATGGTCTGTGGCTATGAGAAAACACCTGATCCTCAAGCATCTTCAGAATAAGGCCACACTTTTGGGCCTTAAACTAGACAGACCAACCTAATTTCCAACAGTGACAACAATGATGACATTGGAAAAATAAGAATATTAACTAAAATATCTAGAAATTCACAAAAAAAGGTATCTTTTAAAAAAGGGGCACTTGTAAGATTTCTCAAGTTTTGGCAGATATCAGTTGGCAAAGAAAGATGCAAGAACATTTTATTAGCATTAAGTACTTTTATCCTCCTGCTTCCCAGTTTGCAGACAGATTTTCAATAGAAGGTCAGCAAATAACCAGTTGTGTATGTAGCTCTTGAAAATCTGACCTTCAGCCTTTCTAGGTGTACCAGGCATGTACCTATTTTTCAGAAGCACAGCCCACATTAAAGAAACCAACATATATGGGCCTTAGAAGCACCTAGTAGAAACCCTTATAATTATAGTTTTTTACTCTCAGGTCCTTGAGGTCTTTTTCATCACAATTTGTAACTGATTTCTGAATGCTTGTATTTGCTTATTCAAAGAATTCTTAATTTCTGGAAATTTGCTTTCTAGTGGCAAACAAGCTCCAGTGAAATCTCACTGTAGCAGTCTGACATTTAAGATTATTCACAGTGATTAAAAAACCATAATGTTGCTTTCAAACAGCAAATTAACATGAAAATATTTTTTTTTATGCTTCTTTCTTCTTATTGTTATCTTTTTATGTCCAAAAATGAAACAAAACCTGAGAAAAGTCTGGCATTGCATATGTGTATGTGAAGAATTAATTTACTGGGGAGTCCAAAGTCTTAGTCAGCTTCCTAGAGGGCAGCAGAGATCTTTGGATAAAGTGTCCCCAAGCTGCTGAGGGCTAGGATAAGCGTGTCCATTCATTTGCACATTAAAATAATGAAGTGTAACCAGAAAAATATATCTGGGTTCAATGTCAGCCTTTTTTTTAGGTTGGACAGAAAAATAATTTGAAAAAATAGATAAAGATATGAGCGAAGTACTTGTTTATAAGGTTTTTTGCCTTTAAGAAAATTCGTAAAAAAGACACACAGGTCAGAGAGATAAAACGTCAGAGTGTGGGTGTGAAATCTGCGGGTGGGCAGATCATGGGGAAAAAAGCAAACCAGAACTATAACAGAGAGACAAACAAAAAGAATTACGAACACAGACCGCAGCAGTAATAACTGCAGCCTGTGCAGCCAGGCTGGGAAAACAGACCAGCAGCGAGGAGGAGAGAAAGTGGAGAGAGACGTGACGGTAGCTTGAGAGAGCAATCCTGGGGCTGTTCCAGCCCTGCCAGCCCTTGGAACTGATGTGCATGGGACCTAGGGAGCCTGAACAGACTGCCACAAGGTGGGCTGACACAGATGAACCCCACCAGCTGACCATGTTGGAGTCTGAAAACGGCTTGTATTCTTGTCGGCTTGATGTGTAACTTACGGAGAGTTAAAATCAAAACAAATGAGATCAAGAAGGCACAAAAAGTCTGTACATAACATACTCTTAACAAAATCGTGAAACTATTGAAATTAGGTTAAATAGATTTTGTTAAAAAATATAGATCATCAGCAAAACTTTCTTAACAAATGTTAAGAGGTAATTTTTCTAATTTTTGAAAAAGTCTGAATATGTAGCTTAAACAAAGATTTCCTGGAGGTTGTTTGTTTGTGTTTTCACAAATGTCTTTTCTGCTACTTTAGTCACAAGGTAAGATAGTTGGTTATTAGAGAACAGTCCTACAACATAAATGACACAGGAGGCCAGGGGCTGGGAAATTGGATCCCAGTTCAGTGTTTTCTTTCTCTAATGTAGCCTTGCAGTTTGTTAGTCCTTTCCGAAATATTGCTCTTCTAAACAGCTGACAGGTGAAATTTTTGCTGCATCACTTTGCTGTCGCATAAGTTATCATGAAGAGAACTGTTAAAATTAAGTAGCCAACTGGGAATTGCTCAGATACACAATAATAGAAACTGGAATGTATCTTAATCCATGCCAATGTTAGCAGCACAAGAGTGTTCAAGTTAGTGCGAAAGCATAGGATCTCAGTGGTCCTGGGGGAATCCTATAGAAAAGACACAGTCATGATGTGTAGTGGAGGTAGAGATGGAACCAGCAGAAACCAAGGAAACAATGTAACATTTAATGATAAAACAAGTAAAAGGCTGATAATGAGAGTGCTGGGAATGTTGACAAAAAGTTGGAATATGGTGGGAAGGTAAAGAATCTGGATTTTGGAAACTGAAACAGCAATCAATGCAGGCAAAACAGCAGAAGGGACATTGTTCATGTGGATGTACATCTCATGGGGGTAAGGAAATATATTTATTGTACAAGGCATAGATGAGAGTCGAGATTTGAACATTTGCCGCCAGTATATTTGAAGAAATATTATAACCACCTATTAGGATGATAGAACTAGTGTTCTTTCAGGTAAAATTCCTATTTTACTGTATATTCAGCTTGGAATAGCTCAGCTCAATGGAGAAAAGAAGAAATGTTGAAATATAAAAAACGATTTACTGTAGGAGAAACCCATTTTTTTCTCAATAAATTCACTTTATTACACAGATAAGTTCTACCAAATTCACATTTAAAGGGTGAGAATCTTTCAACAACAGAATGAAATCCACCTACCTCTCCTTACTATTTGTATTTCTTCATACATAGTGTGGGATCTTTAAATGCATTTGAAGAAAAAAAGGAATCTATATCATCAGTGAAGGGAAAATCCAAGAGCAACATATTCTCTTGCTGCTTGGTTTGAAAGCAAAGGGCTGCTGAACCCAGGGGATTCTGTCTGAGAAAACACCACTTTGGAACCTGAATTATAATTGACTCGGGACTCGGTAAAACTTTGTGTTCCTAAGCCTATGGAGTGACTGATGTAGGAGCCCAGACTAAGAGGCTGAAGAAATCCAGCAGTTCCTCACATGCAAAAGAGAAATGGGATCATGGATAATCGTGGCACTGGCAAAAGATCAGCAGCTCAGTTATGACACGAGTGAAAGGGTGGCTAATGCCAGGGGCTGATGCTGTATTCTTGTCTCCTTAGACAAACACGGGTCTGCATCCTCACTCCTTTTTCCAGGTCATGTAATTTTCTTGATTTGGATGCTCTAGCAGGCATTTCAGGTTGTCACTGACAAGGGTGAGAGTCTTCCCCTCAAATCTGGAGCCTACATAAATATGAAAATCAAGACCGTTAGCCAAGTTATGATGATACCAGAGGAAAGAAAATGTTCCTGGAAGAGGAAATGTGGTTGAATCCTGGGGTATTTCTATGTTTGAGCTTTCCCAGGGCATTTGAATTTGCAAATTTAAACCTCATCCAATTGGCCTTGGCCCACTGATTCAACCTGTCCAGGTCCCTCTGTGGAGCCTTCCTACCCTCAAGCAGATCAACACTCCCACCTAGTTTGGTGTCATCTGCAAATCTACTGAGGGTGCACTTGATCCCCTCATCCAGATCATTGATAAAGATATTAAAGATGTCTGTCCCCAAAACAGAGCCCTGAACATGGTCATAAAACCATTTCCTCAGGGAAAGAGAGCATAACTATGAAAGCTCTGCAGCTGTCTCTGCAACCATGATCCAGCTGACAGTAGCTGTAGAGGGGGAAACGCTTACACTGAAAGATGAAAAACAAAGATGATATTGCTCCCTCTCCATCCTATCCTGCCTGGGTTTCTGGAAAACCCTGCATCTGTGTGGGAATAATCAGTGTAATGGGACCAATTCAGGAAACATTAGTTCTCTTGCATGTTGCATCATATTGCTTGCAAGAGTTGAAAGCTTCAGTGTCAAATTACAGGAAAAATAGGACAACTGTAGAACCAAACTGAAACTGCATGTAACAGAGAAAAGGGTGTGGGCTGCAAGAATGCTCAATCAGTTGATTTTTGTTTCAGGCCAAAAAAAAAAAGAAAAAAAGGATGAGAAATATATCGGTTAGGAACATAGGCAAAGAGAAGGTAAATCCACTGCACCACTAACCAAGAACTGCTAGCTTATAAAAATTTGTTTCTGTCTACCAAATACTCAGATTGCAGTCTTTTTTTAACAGTGCTGAATGTACCAACTCTTTTAAAATGTCTAGGTTTGTGTCAGCAAGTGCTCTACATGATAAAAATAAGAGTTGCTTCGGTTGGAGTGGGAATTATGTTTTCCTCTATTTTTATATCCTTGATGTTCTCAACATGTTATCCTTAGATCATACTGAAAAATAAATTAGGCTCCTGAGGTTACCACAGATTCATTCGTGACTATACACACAATGGGATTAAGCATCAGGACACAAAGTGAAGCTGATAGCCCTGAACTTTTTGTACTGTTTTGTGTCCAGGTAATTTATCTCAGTCTTCCTATTGGAATGATCACTGTTGTCTTATTTCTGTCTGCAGTAAGGAGCAGTTTCACGATTGTTTACCTTGAGTATGCTCCATTACAGGTTGGATGGATACCTGGATGTGTACAGTTTGCAAAAGAGGTTATATTGTTTGAAAGTTGTGGAAACATCTTAGAAAGTCTCTGTAAGGCTGTCAGACACTCAATTGCTCTTTGAGTTGACGTTGTTGGTGAATTTCTAGAAAATTAATATGAG
This sequence comes from Thinocorus orbignyianus, assembly GCA_013400375.1. Lineage (NCBI taxonomy): Eukaryota > Metazoa > Chordata > Aves > Ciconiiformes > Thinocoridae > Thinocorus > Thinocorus orbignyianus. The sequence goes on from VXBW01000138.1 coordinate 74,261, forward strand.
TTCACAGTAAAGAGATGTATGTAATTCATTTTTATAAATCCTAGTCAGACCCATTATCTGATATAAATCAGCATAGTTCAATTTTCATATATCTACCACAATTTATACTAACTCAGAGCCTAATCCCATATTTTCCCAGTCTTTTTAAAAGTGAATTTGTTGTTTACAATACCTTGGAGGTGCGAAACAGTCAGCTTTCTGACTAAATTTCACTGAATCTGAACAAAAATGAGAGGGTACCAATAAATTAGCTGTCTATATAAAGTCTATATAAAGCCTTGTAAGATGTTACAAACTAATGTTTTATAGAAGAAACCACACAAGAAAACATATGGAATGAGTTGTCTTTACTTAACCATTAAGGTAGGTTGTGAATCTGAATCGCTATAGCTGTTCTGCACAGCTTCACAAATAGACACAGCTGGTCACAAGAAGAGAGTCTTGGCTACCTGAGTGTACAATGTTGTTTCCTGTAGCAGAATTGTTTCCTCAAACATATTTCAGAGTGATTAATGTGGGCCAGTGTTATGCACAAGTTACCTGCTCTCTGAGGGCCTATGAAATAACCTCAGGATGGATGGAAGTGCTACTATTGCGTTTTAGCTAGGCTGAACTGGCATGCATAATAGGAACACCGATCCTCCACTCCAGAAGAAATGCAAGCCCCAGCACATCTCACCACTCCCACCACAGACTTGATTTCCCTGAAAACAAAACTCAGAAGAAATTGTACTGTCCAATACCTGTGACAGGTAAACAGTGCAAGGAAAGCTGGATGGGAGGATTCCCTTGGACGGTGGTCAGCCTCAGGCAGGAAAAGCTTGTGGGCTCATAGGGTACACCTGGCTTTTATTGCTCTGATGGGAGATTGCAGAGCCAGATTAGAAGAGCTCAGGCCCTGAGAATTTCGTCTGTCAGTCTTCGTTCTCTTAACCATAGACGAGTATATGGAGGCAAAATTAGGGAATCAGTTTCCGTATTTCTCATAAGTGTATGAAACTCATACTCCAACCAAAGCAACAGGAGATGGAAAACATGAGATGGAAATTGTGTGTACATCTGGGTAAATACACTATCTACACCAAACTAGGTATGCTCAGCTGTTTTTCCTGGTAAATATTCACATTTGAGCTCTTCCCTAATTTTTATTCTTTTGTTGATTTATTTGTTTTTCTCCTCATTTCTTCATAGTGAAGTTCAAACCACATGTGTATATCCTTAAATCCAAATATTTCCTTCTTCAACCAGGGACTTGCAAAAGGGTTTTAAAGTATGCCAGCTGTGATATGAGGGTTTTAGAGCTTGTTCTCTTGCTCAGCCAATAAATCCCAAGGAGAACAGCAGCAGGAAAAGCTGGGCAGAAGTGTTGTTGATATACAAGTCTTCAACATATTTCTTTCCCAACAGCGTGTATGACAAACCTACTCCACAGATGATGTGTGACTATTGGACTCTCAGCAGGCATCCTTGGTTCCTTAGCTGAAACTGCAGGAACTCTGGTTTTATGTGTTTATTTACTTTAAGTGACAAAGGTGTTTTGGTTCAGCCCACAGTGTGTCTGCCAAGATGGTAGCTGTCACAAAGACACAAGCAGGGAAGCTCCTTAGATGCTCCTATAGCAGCATCTCCTATTTTCTTGGGACTTTCCTGCCATTACAAGTTACATGTCAATAAATAGGGATGGGAAATCCTATCACAGAACAAACGGTATCCCCGCATGGGTCAGACAGCTGCCAACATATTCCAAGCCCTGTTTCATTCTTCTCCATAGCCCCAGTCTCTGCAGAGTTCCTGTCCTAGCAATTACCAATGAAATTCATTCTCTGAGCTCATGCTTGATTAGTTTTCTGTCTGTCAATAATCACTTAGGACCTACTTTTGTATACCTTCCCCTTCATCTTCAAAACTAAAAGAATGGGTCAGAAATGAAAGCTGTCAGCCTGTGGCTGATGGTGGTGGTGGATGTCCAGTGTCTACATCATGCCCCCTGATGTAGAAGCTCATTCCGATCAGAGGTGATTTCCTTCCTTTTACTGTGTCTCAAGAATGAATATTCTTTGATAGAACTTTTTCACTCCTTCTGGTTTATTTTTTCTTCTTTTTTTTTTTTCTCTTTTGTTTTTTTTTTCTTTAAAAGAAAAATAATAAAGTTTTTTTCTTTCTTTTTCCTCTAGGGTGCCTTAGAGACTAGAAATATCTCTATATGACAGAAGTGGAGTTCAGGTTTTCATGGAAGTATTAAATGTCAGTTTCCAATATGTACTCCTACTTAATCCTACTTTATCTTCAATGGGATTCTTTCATTCTGAGGTTTAGGGTACCTCCATTTCCAGAGGAACATATGGGTGTTTTCATTGCATGAGCCAAGTTACCTTAAAATTGGATTAATCCCTCCAGGAATGTGCCTCTCTTCACTTCTGAAAATAGAGCACTGATCCAGACATTTACCTTTCTGACATTTACATCCAGGCAGCACACAGAGACTGAAAATAACCGATTTCTTTCATTGCCTCCACCAGTGCTGGCCATCAGAAACAAGCGTCCTTTGTTACATGCAGTCTAGGTTTACTGTTGGAAACCATATCGTGTATTCCAGCTTACTACTTACCTCTGACAGCAGTGCTGTTCTGATGGCTCCTCATGGTGCTGGTGGGCTGTGAAAAGAGTTAATATATTTTTGATAAATATCAATATTGACAAAGGAAACGGAAAGGGAGGGTGAAATGCTGTGGCTGGTTTTATTTGTTTTAAAGGTAACTATTTGAAGGTGCTTGTTCCTTCAAACATTAAGAGAAGTACAAGGAGAGTGAAATTATTAGAAAAGGGGGGTGCCTGAGTGAGGACATGATAATAATGGTGTTTCTCTCCCTTCTGCACACAGGAAGGTTTGAGGAACTGCTTGTGAGACTGCAGAGTAACTGAACATCTCTCTGTGTGGCACGCTGCCCACTGCTGCAGGAATTGGCACTAGAGATTTCTGCAGGTGTCAGAAGCACGAGCTCCCTGAGCAATGAACAGAGACAAGCAAGTGTAAGAGACACCATGGCCTGGGCTGCTGCTGAACCAATTAGCAACCTGTTAATTAGCAGTGCTGGCAGTGATCAGCAAAAGGCAAGAAAAAGGCCAGTTCTTTGTCTTCCTTCTTTGTCACTTCAGCTCGGGTCTTGTGTGTTATCTGGGCATCTGTCCCTTTAGATTGGAGATATGTCTGTTGCGTTGACCAACGTGGGGTTGGCACAGTGGCGGGGGAACCACTGTGCCAATGATTCCCTGCAGCTCTGCACTGCAAGTGTAGATGGTTCATGAATGGACAGAAGATATTCAGCAGAAATACAACACTTTATCCTGCAAATTTGTTACTTTCTATTTGGCAGCAAACAATTTATCAATGTGACACTCTTCATAGAAACAAAAACAAAATCCAGACAAAACCTCCAAAACCCCCCCGTCTTCTCCTCTGACATGTTAAAACATTTTACACTCGGCTTTTTGTCATATTTCAATGATTTATGAGTTCCGCCTTTTAAGCAAGATATTAATCCCTGTTTGAGTCTAATTTTAAGTGAATTTTCCCACTTGCATTTCTACTATGTACTCAAGATTTAATCTTTAAGTCCTTCTGTAGGGATTTGTCTTAGTCACCAAAAAACCCAGTTTCTGAAATTTTGCCTCAATCAACGTCATGAAAAAGAGCCATGAAAAACCTTTTTAAACTAGTAAACTAATTGTTGATCCAGACTATTCCTTTATTAAAGCCCATTCTCTTTAATACTCCATTTTTTCTTTCATTCTTCTTATGGATCCAGAGTCCTTTCCTGCCCTCACATTCCTCATTCATTTCCAGGGAAGTTTCTTGAAAATCTAAAGAGTAAAGCAGCTATTTATGTTGATTCGTCGAGTATGCTGCAAATTTATCAAATAAATCATTGTATGTATTCATAAAACCAAAAATCTATGACAGATAGTAGGGAGACAAAAGACTAACTTTTTTTTTCTGGAGGCGTGTTATCAAGCATTCCTAATTAGACTGAATAAAGAGTCAAATATATTTGCCGTTAGAGTTTTGCAAATGCCTGTAATTGTGTATTTATAGGTTGGCATTAGCCCTAGAAGGGATCTGTTAAGGAACAAGATTTTGTGGCATCGCCCAGCACCCAAATTGTTGGATAAAATCCTGTTGCAGCTTCACCCACCTCTCAGCATTAAACATAATGAGCAGCTGCAGGCACCAATGCAGCTCAGGGACAGGGTGCAATCACCCACTGGGGAGCAAATGAGACTGTTCTATAAGAACCCAGTTCTAGAGAAACTTTTTTTCTATTCTTTCCTTTTCTGCTGCTCAAAAGCCTGAAAGCCAAGGATGATGTCAAGAGACGTGTTAGGAGAGAGGAATCCCTCCTGTTTTTTTTTCCATTGACTTTCCTTGAGGCTGCTAAGACAATCATTCTGCAGAATTTATATGCAGAAACTAATTGATAAGATTTGGAGTGAGTAAAGAAGGATAATTAAAATGCAAATGTTTTGGTCTTTCTATTAAAGGTAATGAAAGATGTAAATCACCCATATTTTTCAGACTTAAAACATCTGTTTTCTGCCTTAGAACCTTCAAGAATTTGCTTCTTAATTACTGCTTAAGGGGAAGGTTGGAGATAAAGCAACCCCCCCTGGGTTCTGTCCTTACAGGAGAGCCCTGATGAGGTGGTCCGTGACTCAGTTGTGACTGGCACTCCCAATGACCAGAGCAGGAGACATGGAGAGCCACAGGACATTGACATGTCCAGGACTGTGCTCATGCTAGAAATCACAAGAGTGTTGGTGTTTTCCCAGGCTCAGTGGTTCAGCAGAATGAGAAATGGTCCACAGGACTGTGCTAAAGGACTTACTGAGAGAACAAAGAGGTTCCCTTTGCAAAGAGCAGCCTGTCCCCATCTCCCTCTTTTGTTTGTGAACACGGGCAGCCAAGACAGAGTTTCTCTTCCCACCATTTCCTCTGCCAGCACAACGTTTTCTCAGAGAAATACGTCCCACATTAGATCAACAGACAGATGGAAGAGGAACGTCCTTTCTGGATGTGACAGTACTTTATGAGAAAAAAAATACCCAAGCAGAAATGCCTAAATGGTTTATGGATTCTCTGTATCGCTATTACTTTTGGTAACTCTTTGACTTGAAGAGAAAACTGCATTTTTCCCATAAGTATAATCATAGAATTGTCTAGGTTGGAAGGGACTTTTCAGATCATTGAGTCTAAACATCAATGTGACACTGACAAAACCACCACTGAACCATGTCCTTAAGCACCATGTCTACCCTTCTTTTACATACCTCCAGGGATGGTGACTCCAATTACCTGAGGAGTCTGTTTGAATGTTTGACAACCCTTTCGGTGAAGAAATTTTTTCCTACAACCCAATCTAAACCTCTCCTGGTGTAATTTGAGGCCGTTCAAGTCTTCAGATTAAGTGGGTTTAATCTGTATGAATTCTTTTGGCCTGTTTGACACTGATCCTTAAGAATATTTTTGCCCTTTAACTGCAGGCAGGCAGATGGATGCTGATGCTGTCACAGGATACTGCTACTCTGTCTGCCTTTCCAGCATAAACATTTGTTTCCCAGGTCATTCATTGCTGAGAAGGGCTTCTGGGCTTCCATGCCCTTCTCTGGTAGCATCTCAAACATGGAAAAGAGCCAGCACTGACTGGCAAATAAGTGGTGGGAAAAAAACAAAAGAAGGATTTTTGTGTGCTTGACAGGTGGCAGAAGGCTCTCTCTGTTCCACAGACCAGCAGAATTGAGCTCCACAAATGTGGGAGATGTTCTCCTATTCATCTGCTCCTGAGAAGCTAGCTTGGGCCCCAACAGAAATATTGCATTCTGTTTCTTCATTCTCAATGTCTTTTTCCAGAATGTAGAACATAAAATTTTCATAAAACTGGAGGAAGGTAATAAAGAGTATGAATGTGTATACCAAGAACTGTAACCCCCAAAATACTTCATGTAGAACCCTCTCTATTTTGCCTGAAACATGTTGGAAGGAAAAATAGAAATAGGCTAAAGGCATGCATGGCTATAAACTACTGGCAAAAATTTTTAGGTCACAGAGGTGGGAATAGCAAAACTACATCTTTAAAGAGCTCATAAAGTTAAAAGAAATTAAATTTCAGATGCAGGAAAATAAAACTGACTTTGTGCATAGTAGAAACCCTAGGCCATAATGTTAATGCAGGAGGAGAATTGGCTTTCTGGTGTGGAAATAATTATACCAAATGCACATCACAGTGGCAGACTGAAAAAACTGCATAGTTTTTATGTAGCGAGATATCATCAGTCATCGTGGCCAGCATGTTCTCCGTGCACAAGTCAAAGTGATAGCTGAACATCCATCTCCCTGTGATGTTAACTTCCAGCCAGATGAAGTGCTGACAAAGAATAACCCCTAATTAGAGATAATCAGAATATTTGGAACAACATTTATTTTATTTTATTTT